>VZRN01006613.1:1159975-1246130 GCA_013397935.1 Dasyornis broadbenti | reverse complement strand
TGCACCCATTGTTTTGATTTCTTCTTAAATATGTTTTTCACAGAGGCGTAACCAACATCTCTAATTGGCCCATGCTTGGCCAGTAGCATGTCCATCACCTCAGAGCTGGACATGGTGAAGGCTTCAAGAAGCTTCACCGAGGAGCCATCTTTGTGGGCCCCCCCCCACTAGAAAAACCTGGTTTTAGCCAAGCTAAACCACAACAATGGAGAAGTGTAAAAGTATTCTGCCGTGATTAAATTAAAAGTCGGTGTATTCATACATACTTTTTTAAAATATAACAGACATCTTCGGCTCAATTGCCTGACATTTTTCTATGATTTGTTTCACTGATAAAAAGCTATCAGATATGTCCCCAACTGCATCTACTTAATTCACTAGAGATGTAACTTCGTCGTTTGCTAAAAGTAATGATATCTTTTGGTATTCTTTCTTACAAGAACCTTCAAGATAGAGTGATAGAGATTGTCACTGAAGAGGGTAGGACACTTCTAGCCTTTGGCAACAAACCTGGAAGATGAGATTGTCAAATAAAATAAATAGAGGAACAAAGCTTAAAAAAAAAGAAAAAAGTAATAGCTCCCACTCCTTGGGAAATCACCTGCATTCACCAGCTGAACCAAAAGATTTTTGTGACCCACTGAAGTGAAATACAAACTCCTGAAAAACTAATACTGTCACCCTTTTCCTACTATGTTTGTTCCTTCCAAGATGTATAGAGTAGAACAGTCATTAAGAACACGACTACCATGCTTTTATTCATATCTATCAAATGGAAATTCACACGCCACTAAACAAAAGGTGAATAAGTATGTTTGCAAACTGCAGCTTTGGTTACTGAGGATCAGGACCTAGAAGTTTACAGAGTACAAGAAAACATTTTGCTTCTGATATAAAAGGAGGGTGATGGGCTTTCTTCGTTCTATGAAATATGCTGACCTAGCTCTCTGTAAGGTCTTACAGACTAGGAAAATGAAGTGAAACAGGAAATCAAAGCACATGCAATCAATGAAGAATACTAGAGCTATGAAATGTGAGACTCAGCCACCTACTGAAGAACATTATCAGAATATAACCATGGCATGGGTACAGGCTGTATAGCTTTTGGAACACATGGAATAGTTTACCAAGAGCTATCCTTTGCATGGCTATAACATAATACACCATCCTCAGTTTACATTAATAGTATAGCACTTTCAAAAGTTAATTAGATTTATGGAGTGAAAGTCCTCACCCATTTCATGTCAACATATGATTATAGCCTTTATTGTTTAAACAGGCTACAAAAATTCAAATGAAGAATTATAATTGCATTGCATTATAATCACATTACATTATAATCACATTAAAATTAGCTTAGACACAATTCACTACATGATTTAATCACTATAGGAGAATGATCAAAAAGGGTTGTTGTAAATCTGAAGGAAATGGAAAGTAAATAAAAATAAACTATAAAAAAATAGGACCAGGATATTAACCAGCATATGAATATATCACTCATTTAAGATGTCTAGAAGGGTTCATGATGACTACAGTATATGACATGGAAGAAAACTTCTGTGGGTCAATACGTAGGAATGCCTGATACTTTTCCCTAGATATAGTTTACAGCTCTAAATAATGCTAAAGAAAAACCCTGCAGTTGCACAGGGTCACTAAAAGTGTGCTATTTTAGGCAAGTGTAGTGCCCAAAAACTTACTGAAACCACAAACTCTGTAAGTATTGAGATAAATTTTTGATCTATTAAGGATGAGTGTAATAGAAGAGGAATCATGAGGGATACACATCAGGAAACTCACATAATTCTGGTATCTGCAGTAACTACTACATGCTTAAAGTCTCTTGCAAGTTCCATCTCATGCTGTCAAGGCTTATGGCCAGTCAATCAAAAGGGGAAACACTAAAGTTCAATAGTTAAAAATGTTTAAAAGTTTTTCATGTGAATCATAAACCAATGCAAAATATACCTTCAACAGATAGATGTATTGGCAGAAATTTGTGGTGACTAGAGAGAAGGAATAAAGAAGGAAAACATTTAATATTCAACAAGGCAGAACAAGGCAGAACTCTTTAAAAAAAAAAAAACCCTACAAGCTGTTGTTTGTACATTTTTAGGACTTAAAAATGTTAAGTACTCCTCATTAATAATAAAATAAAAACAATTAGCTCTCATTTTTTCAACTCCATGAATGGAACGGTTATTTGTGCCATGTTCAGCACAGCAATGACGTAGATCCACTCAGAAAAATAGACCATAATTAACTTATCACTTCTTTTCCAAACCTGAGTTTTTCTGTTTACTTCAATATGAACTGTGTGTTCATCAGTTTTCTATTAAACGCAGCTTGCAAAGTCACTGATGCAGAAGTGATCAGCACATCACCATTTCTGGCCTTGCAAATACAGTGCAGAAATTTTTGGCTTTCATTCTCATAAGAAAAAAAGTACTTGTAAGCTATTTCCAACACACGGAGACCCCAGATGTCAAAGATCAAAGTCTCATTAAAATATATTAAATCACAGTTGTGGAATGAGCTATTAGAATGCTATTTGTACATGCTCTGTACTGGAAAATGAAGAACACTAATGTATCATCGCTCTAATTCTCATTTAGTCCACTCAGCAGTTATAAAGGCAAAGAATTCCACATTAATCAAATATCCTTAAAGATCTACCATGTCTGCCTCAAGGGTAAAAATGCACTTGGGGTCACCTACTGTGAATCTAATTTGGAGGCTGGGGAGGGGTGTTGTAATGATCTTTTATTTAAGTTTGCTGCCGTGAAATAAAAAGCACTGAAAACATCAACACTGATGTCCCAAACTTCTCTCACAGAAAAGGATCTTTTCATACTATGTTCATGCAGCCAGGTCTCATCCAACCACCTATTAATTTTCTCCTAATTAGCACAAATCTTTCACTTCTTTTTTACAATATGAATTATTTTTACAGAAACAAAATCTTGCTGGTCAACAGTTCCAGTTGGTAAAAGGTCATATTACCATAATGGTCGTAAGAGTGTATCTAACATCCATTTTAAAATTAAATGGAATGCAATTTTTTTCAATCTAGAAAAAAAAAAAAAAAACACTGTTTCTATTTCAAAGTGCACATTTAGAAGGAATATATCTGCAAATCTCTTCAGATCCATTGACTCCCAAAATGAACATACATACTGAATTTTAAAGGTCAATAAATTTTTCTTTTAAATCTTAATAAAAAAAAAAGGGATCACAGAAAAGTTAAGTTAGCTCAACAGCTCTACCAAATACTGTTAGGTTTAGGATGACTTGATAAAATGGCACAGGTAAGACCCAAGATTATTAGCCACTGTTGGATGTTCATATGAAATGCAATTTGTTTCATGCTGAGTTCTTTCAGTCTCACACATCATCATCTTTTATAAAGGTGTTGCAGGGCATCTTAGGCTCTCAGAAAAGCTTGAAAGTTTGCAATAACCCAACCTAGGACATTAAGACTCTAAAATAAATGGGCAACCTTGAGTAGCAGATGAAGCAAGAGATAGGAAAGTTATTATGACATAGCTGAATAATCCCATATTGTGTGGTATCATTAGACAGGTTTGCTCATTTGCAGTGTGAGGTCAGCAAGTAAAAAGCAGCCACCTTCAAGCCAAGCTTTTAATGAAAAAGCCTTGGTTTCTTTCTGTGGTTCCTTCATATCAGAGGCCTCTTTTCAGCCCAGTTATCCAAGATTCAGACACCGGCGGCTCCTGCCTTCCACCTGCACATTTTGGGCTTTGTCTTTCTACCTAGCTTCTGTCTTTCCATCTCATCACTAAGACCTGCTCTCATGTTATCTCTGGCCCATGGCTTACCCAGCAAATGATCGTTATCATGTTTTTATTCACTTTCAACAATTTAATCTTGTTTTCAATATTTACTCACCTTGGTAAAATACCAGTGTAATAGGTTGCTTTTTTCACAAAATCTCTTGAAATCTCTCTGCTTACAGGAGGCAGAGAAAACAGAAATTACAAGAGTGTGGATAAGTGCCAGAGACTGTTGTAGTTAGCCATAGTTCTACCTTCCCCAGTAATTCCTTATCAGACTTTATAAGGCAACTAGCAGCACAGTTCCCAGTGCTTCAGGAATATGGCAGGCCAGCACTGGTTTCTAGCCTAAATCAGCTTTCCAGCTGGAGAAATTAACTGCATGTTATTCAATTTACTACTACAGCATCTTAGTGAACAATAATTATTATTTTGTCTCTGCTATCATGGCACGAGCAGAATACATGCGTTTTAATTTCCTTTTTCATTTTGGGAAATAGTCCATGATAATGACACTTTGAGTTAGAAAAGTTTTATCAACAGTAACATAGGTCCGTATTTCACCTGCTCAATTAATGGCATTGTGACTGTCACAAAATGAATATCTGCTGCTTAAATCACATAATCTATGATGGCCATTTTCTTCCACTGAGTAACCAAGACTATTTCTCTATGATACTTCACTAACTTTCTGATTTAAAAAGAAAAAAGCTTTAAATTATGCTGTGTCCACACAAAATGCTCTCTGGCTCATTCAAAACCCCAGACCAACATTTAAGTTCTTGCTTTTTAGACATACCAGGTCAACTCCTAAGAACAAAGCCTTAACACTTCAGAAGACAGATGTAACAACAATCAAGTGCTGCTCATGCTTTGCTCGTGTAAAAATCATTCCAGAAAATAGCTGCTGGCATTATTTCTCAGGGATACATATGAAACTGCTTGCAAACATCAGCCCCTCTGATCTCAGAGTCCCACCCTCCCCAACATTCTAGTGCATGGACCAGCACGAGGACTGATTTACAGTTCTTATACATATATTCTCCAGATCATTCTTACCAACTGCTTCTCCAGATACAGGCAGTTGAGTCAAAATCACAGAATCACAAATAACACAACTTCTCAGTAGTTTCAGAGTACTTTTAAAGAGGCTTGTTATATTTAAATATAACTGAAATGTCTTTAAAACACTGTGAGCAAGATTTTCAGCAATTTCTGGTGGAGACAACAGAACAAAAGAAAATATGTGATTAATATTAGTGTATTACTTTCCATTAGAACATGCTAAAAATCACTAAGTTATAAAACTATAAATAAGTTACAAAACTTGAGCATGGAATCCAAAATCTTGTTCCAGAATCTAAAGGTATGTTCATACAGCTGGAGAGGTCTTAAAAAGCCCTAAACCTCCCCACAGAGGTATCTAAAAGCACTGCTTGCCAACACCTAGCTGTTTTTCATGTGCACTAACTATAGAAAATTTTGAGTGTTTTGGCATGAATTAGAAGGACAAAGAACTTTAAACTGCTTTCTGCCCCTTAATCAGGCTGACTTTTGTTTCCATAAGGAAGTATCCCAGTGAAATTAAATAAGTAAACTTTACATGGAAATATATGTATATGAGGTCTTGGTCCCATGTCCAAAACACAGTGAGAATATCTTTAAATGTTATTAAAAGCTTTTTACAAGATTTCTACTTTTTATCAGTCAAGATCCTTTATTCAGTCATTTGTAGCTCATACTCAATAAATAAAAGGGCCTAGAAATTCCAGGACATTGGCTGTGTAATATTTTTCCTCTTTACTTTTATGTTATGTCTAAACTGTAACAGAAGCACATACAAACTGTTACTGTGGGTAGCTCCCACTAAGATCAAGTAGCACAGGAGCTGTAAATCTCCAGGAAACAGGCTTACTTGAATACAGACAGAGAGAAGGCACACTGAATGTAAAAGATTGTGAGCAAATCACTCCCCGGGCGGGAGTCTGCCGATAGCTGCAGCCGTTCTAAACTTAGCCCATTCCTGGGGCTTGGTTCAGTGCTCAACATGAATGCAAAGGCTAACACAAAATCCTCAGCAGGTTTCCATAAGAACTGTGCATTTTTCTTTCCTTCCATTAGGACATGTTTATACCTCAAGTATTTTAACAAGCCTTCTGGGCGAGAGTCGGCAAAACGTAGCTCCATTTATTTATTTTTTAGGATTTCAGACAAGGTGGAGTTTTCAAAACAGCATGGGCTAAATCCAGAAGGAATTAGAAAATGCAGCATATCTTCTTGAGAAGATGAAGAGTTATCTGGGGGCATCACATAGGTCGATTTAAACCTTTGTTTTCTCTATCCATATGAACAGCATTGTTTTTCCTTCCTATATGATTTATAGCAGTCTCTTTATGGTGTTCATGGATCATTAGAAACTGCAATAGCATTTGGTGGATGTTTTATTATAAAGATTGATATCTCAAACAGTTTGACTATTCTTAGGATACCAAAATAAACAGTCTTAGGCCAGTGCTGAGTTTTCTTAAAGGTAATTAAAAAAAAAAACAACAGCCAATTTCAAGTGAGCAGTAAGTTAAAAATTTACATTATGATTACTGCAATGATATAACTTAAAAGCTAATCTTAATACTAAAATGGGGTGGAATAATTTCCTTTATAAATTTCAAGTTCTCTTCATGACTGACAAAGCATGCATTCACAGATTTCTAGTAATTCCTTTCCTTAAGTTGTTAATCAATTGGGCTTTACATTGTAGACTTTGTCTGGTTCCAGTAATATGTGAGCATTTTATCTACACTTTGCTTAAGAAAAAGGAAAAGAAAGAGCAAATCACAGTGAGTAAGCTCTTCTTAAAGATGGGGGGGGGTGGGGGGGGGGGTAAGAAAAAAGCCATTGAACATTTACAATTACAATACCTGATTGTTTTGAAAAGGTATTGGAACATGCCCACATATATGAGAAATACATTGGAGGAAAGAATTGCAAACGAACAGCACCTGTAACTCTTTGTTTGTTGACCCGCTCTCCAAAATGCAATCAAAAACAGTTAGCAGCTATTAAAATATAAAGACATGCATTATTAGTGTACTTATTGATTTACATTTAGGAAGTATATTAATGATAGGATATACAGTATAAGTGCTGTTTAGCATGATGTAAAATTCTTTATCTTCCTGAAAAACTAGATCAACCAATAGCATTGGTCTTATAGGCAAAAATGTGCATGGATTATATAGGAAAAAATAGTGATTTGAAGAAAACTAGTTCTTTCATCAAAACATCAAAGCTTAGCCATTTAACTCTAAGAGATGTATTTCCAGATCATGAATCAATTCTGTGAAAATTTGTAGTCTACAATATTGAATTCTGCACTGGTTCTAAAAAAAAAAAAAAATTCAATAAGAATAGAGTGGAAATTAATCATGGTTTATCAGTAAACCCTTTAGTGGGCTTAAGGGAGTTCCTTACTTTTATGTGAAGCCTGAAAATTGATTTATGTTCCATTTAATTTGTCATCAGGGTTCCAGGAAGTTATTTAGAAGCTTTGGAAAAATATGGAAAATTCCAGACTGGCTAAGAACCCAACAGTCTCTGCATCAGAAGAAACATTTTTTTCATGTTTATTAATGTTGATCATAATAGATGAGACAGAAAAGTTCAACTATGTTGTGTCTATAAATTTTTTTTTTAAATCAAATTTGAAGATAACACAGGCATGCGGCCTTTGAAAATGTAAGAAAAATGCAATACAAATTTTTTAAAGTTGGTCTACAGAGTGTCACACATTTCAAAGATTTCATATAGGCTTGGGCTGTATGGATGGGGAGGCAAACCTTGAGGAATATGCTAGACACTGTGGAAAGTACTGCTGGTGTACACATCAATATATCTAAAAACATAAGACATGAAAAGGCTTTGATCTTATAAGAAAGCAGAGAAAGTAATAAATACATCATATATATGTACATCCTATGTATGATAAATACATTCTAGGGAAATGTGATGGACTAAATCACTGATAAGTTTTGCACTTGCAGGTCTTTAAAAAAATAAAATTAACAGGACAGTCAAGTAATCAATTAAGTCCTTCCAGGGCATCAGTGCTTCCCCATGACCGTCTTCAGTCATAGGGATCTAATATCTGTAAACAGGTCTGTGGCATTTGACTTGCTGTTAATCTTCCCTGGGTTTTAGTAATGCAAAGAAACAGAGGTTTGGAAAGTTTTTGTACTACCTACAAATCAAGAGGCTTGGAAGAGCAAAGATCATCCCTGGCACAGCTTTAACAATGGGGCAGTAGTGATTGAGCAATGAGATTAAGAAAAATACAGAAGATGGGAAAAGGACTGAAGATCCCCTTCAGGGATAACTAGAGTTAAAACAGCTGCTGAAGGGAAAAACAAAAAAAAAGAAAAAGCAAGGCTGTGGGTCTTCTGGCAGAAGACACGAAATTAAGGACGCAGGAAAGGCAGGATTATCTCCAGCTATAAATTGGTAAGCATCTTGTACTCAGGAAACCTAATGCATGGGAGCAATAACTTAGACTGAAAGAAAAAAAATGAAGTTCACTGTTTCTCTGTGTATATCGTATATTTCTCAGCCTATTCATCATGCACTCTTGTAGCAACTGACAAAATAGTTCTGAGGATCTGTTCTAGTGCAATAATAGTTCAGCACTAATTTAGTTGATTATACAGAACCAAGACACTAAAGACACCCTTTGCTGCAAAAATTGGAGTATACCAATACACCTGAACTTTTTCTTCTCTCCTACACTCACGGAACAGACCACAGGAATTGTGGTGCATCACTTGCATGACTACATTTTGTCCTACCTCACTGAATATGCAAGTGAATACAGCAGCAAGTTATCGCACTTTGTGCCAGTGGGTTCAGCATATTGTTCCATGCATTCCCCGTTCTGAAATCACAGTAATTCATTTTTCTTCTCTTTCTTTTTCAAAATGATCGTCATTATTGTACCTGATCTTCTCACAAATCTTAGACATTAAAACACTGAAGAGAGCTGAGCGAATACATTGCTATTTTGCGAATTGCAAACTGAGGCTAGAAGAGCCAGAATCATCCATTCATTTTACCACTTTTAACCCATCTTTAACAGAGAACTACAGCTCATATTTATCACCCTCTTTAGGGGAAACACCAAACACCATTCAATTACAGAATGAAGAGAAAATTCCATACAATGCATTTTTATCAATTTTTAGGCAGCACAGAACAAAGTTTGTCAGTTTCTCTCAGTCTTTACTTTTAAATGCTTGAGTGTAAAGATTATGTCACAAAGGTAATGGTGAAAGATACAGCAAGGAGCAAGGCACCACATTTGGCATGTCAAGGTAGACTCGAAAAACAGGATTTTATTGCTTTACGAGACAGGATAAGGGGGGAAAAAGGAAAGAGGAATAGACAGCAATTCTGTTTCATCAGTTTTTAACCTTGTCAGCAGCAAATATGTTTCAGGTGAAGATTTGTACACAACAGAACAAAATTCCATTAATTCTCTCTTTCTCCTTCAGAAAGATTTTGAGCAGGAGTTCAACTCCATAGTTTTTGAAAAGCATCCCATCTTCAAGGGAATTGAAGATGTACCACAAGAGAAATTTGCTTCAAGCAAAATCAAAACCATAGGAACTCACCCTGCAAAACTGTAATTCAGAGTACATCTAAATTACAAGCAAACATTAAAAAAATTGAGATAAACTTTCATTGATTTCAGCAAGCTTTGAATTTAGATCTTGTAAAAATTGAGGAACTAGATTCTCATGTTAGAAAACTGTCTTGGTTTGGAAGACAGGTGTCTGCTAAGGCAGGTGGAAACCTGCCTTAGAGGATATGAACCCCCTCCCTCCAAATTGGTATAAGGTGGAAATCAATGGCTCTCAGGCAGAGATATGGGAAAAGGAATAACAGTTCTTTACTCGTATCTATAAGGAGGAAAACAAGCAACAATAACAGTAGCAATAACAAATAAACAAACCAGATACCCGGTGACAGCTTTCTCTAAGCAGCCGGACACCGCCCCTCCCCTTTGGTGCAGTTACGGTCACGGCCGGCAGGGGGCGCTGTGGCGCGAGCTCAGCTCCTCCGTGATGGCGGACGGAGCGGAGGGCGAGGCGGCTGCACGGCGAGCGGAGCTGCAGCAGGGAATCTCAGGGCAGCAAACTGGGCGGCAGAGCTTGTCCACTCGAGCGGGTGAACAAAAGAGTAGCAGAGACTCCAGCAAGGAGGAAAAACCAGGCAGTGCTGAGCTCCCGCGGCAGCAGTGAAGGGAAAGAAGAAACAGCAGCTGTCTCCTTCAACAAGTCCCGGGGACAAGTGTGTCCCTGCCCACGGCCAGCCACCTTTTTCTTCTCTTGCCACACCTGACTATGTTTTTAGTCTCTTAAGTGCATCTTTGTCCCTTAAGTACCCAGTCGTTATCTCTTAAGTACCCAGTCGTTAAGGCTCGTTAAGGTATCTCTAGCCACAGGATGGAAAAATTCCCAACCTCCAACAAAAACAAACCTGTGACTATTTTAACTTTGAGTTTAGGTTGAACTGTTTTTCAAAATGTGCAAGAAAATTTATCTGAATATCTAGTACATGTTGTCACTATCTAGATGGAGAGTATAGTTATTGATTACCTTGCCAGCAGAGTCAAGATAACGAAAATCAAAATTCTCATATACCAGACCTATTCAAATTAACCTGTTTGATGAGAAGCAACATCAAAATCATGGTTTGCAAAAGCCAGAAACTTCCCTTGAAGTGACTTAGAATAAATAGTTGTACAGTATACCATCTGTGGTCTGAGGTAAAGACATCTCTTGAATTCACTAGAGTTAGGAGCAAGCTTTTAAAAAGTAATGTTATATCCTTTGAGTCAAGAGTTATTAACTAGAGAGGACGGCTCCTATTTTTGTATATAAGATTAAAATAATGTTTCTCTCCCAGGTTCCAAATAAAGCCAAAAATCTTCAAATAAAAAGATTACCAAGGCCATTCTCCCTGGTGATCGACTCACTATAAAACTGAGCTATCAAAGAAAGATTATGATATTTGGGACTGAAGAGAACGTGTGAAAAGTAAATCACTGTTTCCCCTCCCTTGCAAGTATCACTAAATCCAGCAACAGAAATATAGATAAAGTTTAAGTCACAGAGGAACAGAAGAAATATATGCAAAAAAAAAAAAAAAAACCAGCGACCAAACAACCCCACAGTCACAGAGCAAAACTAAATAAAGCACAAAATAAACCATCGTGGGAAAGCAACTTGAACCCCAAACAACAGATTTTTTCTGTAGCCAAACAACTGGGGAATTGTGTACCAAGAATGCACTCTTGTGTGTTACTCTTTTACCTCTGAATGCAACTACTGATTCAAGTATCAGAAAAATTTCAACCAAAGCATCTCTGTTATAACTATGTATATTGCACAGAGACTGTATTTACATAGCCCCTAATTTTGTTTATTAACATGGTAGGCCATCTCTTTGAATCAAAGTTACATTTATGCCTCATTGAATAAAGTCTTAATTACTACTAGATGCTAAAATTCCATTAACATGTACATAAGACATATCGGCTGCATAATTAGAGAGATTTATTAAGATGAGCTCATTCAAAATTTTGCATTTATATTTTTATATTTGTTTATCAAGGGCTGAAAAGTAGAATTTAATATCTTCCCATATAACTTCTATTATTAATCCAAATATTATAAATTCCTGTGTAAATTAGGTCTGCAGCAGCAGAGACTTTCAGGGCAATTCAATGCAGCACTTAAAAACTGTGCTGATAAAGGAGACAAGAGTCATTTCTTCATCGTGACTCAATCTGGCAAAACAAAGGCAGAGCAAAACAAAAATGAGATATTACCAGGGAGACAACACAAATGACCACACTGGCAGAAGCTGCCAATGCTCACGTCTTAAAAACATAGGTTTGCATCTTTTACAGCCACATGTTTTATATATATCCATACTCACCATGTGAGCAAGTAACAAAAAGTTATGAATTGTCTTAAGAGTAAAAATGCCTCTTCATAATTGTCACTTGTCGTGGTTTAGCTTGACCCAGGTTTTTCTAGTAGGGGAGGGGCCACAAAGATGGCTCCTCGGTGAAGCTTCTCAAAGCCTTCACCATGTCCAGCTCTGAGGTGATGGACATGCTGCTGGCCAAGCCTGGGCCAATTAGAGATGTTGGTTACGCCTCTGTGAAAAACATATTTAAGAAGAAATCAAAACAATGGGTGCACGCACTTTTTCTTAGCCAGAGGAGGAGGAGGAGGTGAGAGTATGTGAGGGAAAACAACATGGAGAGACCAAGGTCAGTGGAGAAGGAGGGGGAGCTCCAGGCGCTGGAGCTCTTCAGCCTCTGCAGGCCGTGGTGAGGCCCATGGTGAAGCAGGGGGTGCCCCTGCAGCCCATGGGGGCCCACGGGAAATGCTGAGATCCACTTGCCCATGCCGAAGTGAGAGGATGCCCTGAAGGAGGCCGTGGTCCAGAGGGAGTCCTAGTGGAGAAACAGGCCTTGACTTGCACCCTGAGACTGAACTGAGTGCCCCACATGGAGTGGGTGGGTGCCTGAGAGAGAGAGAGAGAGAGAGAGAGAGAAGTCCAGCAGAAGTCCGGTAAAGAGAAGAAGCCTTGCTCCCGAGATGGAAACGGCCTGGCTCAGAGGTCTGTACCCCGTGGAAGATGGACCCCACGCCGTAGCAGTTTTGGGGAGACTGCTTGCCTGTGTGGGGACCAGCGTCACTGTAGCAGTGTCGGGCGGGCTGCCGACGGTGAGACCCATGGCTACGCAGAGGAAAAGAACCTCTCCCCGGGCAGGGGAAGAAGATCTGGGTGATGAACTGACCTAACCCTCCCCCCATGCCTTGTTCCCTTGTGCAGCTGCTGGGAAGGAGGGAGGGGGGTGAGCAGAGAAACGGTGGCCTTGAAGGGTTTATTTTACTTCTCATTTACTCCTCTGACTCTGTTAGTAATAAATTAGATCACTTTGCAACCTAAGTTAGTCCTGTTTTGCCTATTCTAAGTGCGTCTTCTCCCAGGTTTCCTTATCTCAACTCATGAGCCCTGGGTGTGGGTGTGTCAATTTGGGGGTACCTGGCATTTGGCCAGACTCAAACCATGACACACTTCATCATTGCACAGGTACTAGAATAAGAAAGAATAACTACTTTATCACCTGCATAGTTGTATAAGTAGACATTTGTGGTGACAAAATGCTTTTCAGTATCAGTAACTATTTTGGTATGTGATTACAACACCTGAATAGGTAACAGTGTAGAATGAAGACATAACCTACTGAAATCAGGTTTGGAAGCATGTCTGATGTTTGATATAATTAAGGCCTTTTAGCTATTTAATGGGTAGAATTAAAAGTTAAAAAGCAAAAAAATAAACTTCATTATTTCCCTTCCTCGGCTGAAAAAACTTCAATACTAATTTGCTCACACTGTCTGAGGTACATCTAAATATTTAAGGTTATTTGGCAAATAAGTAATGTGAACATTCTAAATTTTGCATTAGATGCAAAATCATGGCTAGGAAAGAGTACAAAATTTAGGATGAGTAGTTCACATCTGTCACTACTTACAAGAAATATCAATACTAATTGGCAACTTGAACTTATATAAAGTATTATCCAGAAAATTTAGTTCTGAGTGATCTGTTGTCTAGATGTAGGTTCATATAGTCAGATCTGTAATTAATAAATATAAACTGATAAGCAATTATGGATCCAGGCTGACTGAAATATAAATAACAGTTGAAAAGAAAGACTAATGAAGGGAATGTTAATGTTTATCCAAGCTATGTATGCATCCCAGACACTCTGCATTCAAATATAAGTATCTAGAATCAGATACAGCCACAACACATTTACAAGGGGATGTGAAAACCCTTTGCATAAAAACATTGTAAATAGAACTCTACACAAGTCAAGAGCAAGTATGTCCAGAGGAATTCGTTCCTCTGATGAATAGTACCATACTTCACTATTAGCAGCTCATTTCTAAGCTACTATACATTTCAGCAAAAGCTGCAGAATAGAGGAAGAAAAAATAATCTACAAAGTAAGGCAGGAAATGACTAATCTTCCAGTGATATGAAAACATAGTTTTCCTGATCATTAACCTTCCCCTTTATTAGAACTTGTATTTCATAAAAGCAGTACACACATGCTTCAAAAAGCATCATCAAATTCTGAAAGCTTATATTGGTTATGCCTCTATACAATTCATGAAAACATCTACTGTGTGCATGTGGAGGGTCACACACACACTAATCGAGTTATTTGCTATAGTACAACATGTTTGGGAGTTTTCCATTTCAGTGTTACCAACAAACGACCCACAACAACACAATGAAAAGCCTCTTATTTAAATGCAAGAAGCAGACTAAGTTTCGTCCCATATCAGAAGTAAATTGACGTTTTAGAAACTCAAGGAAGGTCTTCTCTGGGTTTTATACTAAGGCCATTAAAAGTAAGCACAATCAAACATCAAAGGATGTGTCAGTTCCTTCTCTTCATGAATATACTCTCAATTCAGATATTATCTTTTCATATGAACCTTTGATTTTGAGTCACTGCACTGTCACTGAGGTTATTTTGTTTGACTGCTAAAGAGATGGCCTATACTAAAGTTCAGCCACCCTTAACTCCAGAAGCCTCCCTTGGGATTAGCCCTGAACAAACCCCTATACTTAAATGTTATTCAATAGAATTTCTAGCCGTCCATCAAGGCAACACTGAGTATCCTGCCTGGCAGCTACTTGTTTTCATAATGCCAAAACCAATATGTAGTTTGTCACTAGATCTAAAATAAGGAACATTTGTTGCTGCTTTCAAGCTTAAACAGTTCTAAAACTATTAAAAAGATAGTTAAAATCTCTAGGCAACATTGCCCCTTTCGCAGAGCCTTGCATACTTATAGTAGAGCTAATGAGCGTTCTTATCTCCGGAAGACTGACACCAACAGTCAGGGGGTTCAGAGCGGCAAATGAATTGCATGGATAAAGAAATACCCAGAGATGCTTCTTGTCTGTAGAAATTCAAAGTACATACATAGAAAGATTCCAGCACAACAGTAAACATAAGGGTAAACATCACTCTAAAACGATATTCAGAAACTGGAAAAGATATTAGGGAATGCAGCTGAAACTAAAGTCCATTAAAGTTACTATTAAAATAAATTCCTCTAACGCTTCAGTAATCACTTCAATATATGTCTTCTTAAGACTCCATTAAACACACTGTGAGAAAATTTTGAAATATAATCTTAGCATTAGCTAAACGTTCTTCATCTCCATTTTAAAAGTAACCAGAGAAGTAGAAAATGAAAAGGGGATTAAATTGTTCAAAGACATTTAGGTCCAGGCTTTTGAACATTTGGGAACTCTAACAGCAGAGAAAAATGACAAGTATCCCTGAAATCTGTGGGAGGATAGGATAGGTTATGGCCTATATTTCAGTTTGCAAACTCAAGAATTTGTCAAACAGAATGCAAGATGTCAATTTTATTCATCTCATCTGAGCTACACACAGGGCCTCTGCATAAGCACATGGTCTCTGTACACCATTATCTTTTATTAATTAAGCACTGACTTGTGTGCCATGTCATTAACCAGATTCAGACACCATGTCATCACATGGAAAGACTGATTCAATATTGACACAGAGGGACACATTTCCATATGCCAAATCACCAAAGATCTATTTGCTTTGAAAAGACTAATGAGTGATGGAGAGAACTGGTAGTAAAACAGAAGATATAAGCTGTTAATGAAGTCAATCATTCATTCCTCTAAAAATGCTGTAGGAAATAGAAGAGAAATAAGGAAAAACAAATCAGAAGATAAAAATCAAAAGTCAAATTAAATATGACTAAAAATATAATTAGCTTTGACTGAAATGTGAAAATCATGTGATTTTTTTCTTCTACTAAAAGTAGTGTTTTGCTACTGTATCCATTCAATATACACATTATGACAGTAACATTACAATGATTTGTACAGAGACAAGCATTTTGCCACAATTCTCATTTTTGTACTCTACAAAATGCCACTCCTTAAATTCTAATTTTCTATACCAGTTTGCAAAATTAATATTTTGCAAACTGGTATATTTGCAATATTTTGCAAACTGATATTAATATGCAATATTAATATGTACTCCTCTACATAAGCATAAAATCTCTGAAGTCACATATAAGTTATAATGCAGCCAAGATTTAGCTTATAGCTCTTGAAACATCACTACACCACCATGTGATGATTAAAGTTTGGTTGGGTTTTTTTTTTTTAATCATAGCTGTGTTTAAATAAATTCATCAGTGCCCTATCTTGAATAGTATTGCTATTTTCTCGAAGCCTGGGTCTCTTCTTTGAAGACGTGTTACAAATCCTCCAACTGAAGCAGCTGTTGATGCTTTTAGAGTTCACAGTAGTACTATTTTCTTTACATGTAGTTTCCTGCTCCTGATTTGAAAGGAAAGATGCCTCATTACTTAAAAAAAATAAAATAAAATAAATTTGTGGGTTTTTTCTGTGCAGAGTACTTGGCACTTTTCCCTCACCTTTGCTTTCTGTCATCGCCTCTGTTAGATACTTTCAGATTTCCAACAAACTCACGTCTATTCATCCATGCTCTGAACTCCATTTGTTGTGATTGCCTCTTACCTGCTGCCAGACCCTCTGCCTTCATATTTCCTTCCTGCTGGTCATAACTTCTGCTAAGATCAGTCTCCTCTGGCCCCTTTTTTTCATTTTGTTATTAAAAATTTACACAAACAATGGCAGAAGTCACGCTGAAAACAAAGATGAAAAAGCATCTGATAGCTGGAAGCAAGGTCAGTGGGAATTGCTTTTCTAACATTCCAATTGGGTCCTCCCTTAGGAGGGAGAAATCTTCAGTCCTTATCAACTCAACAAGCAACTGAACTTAAAAAAATGTTTTCTTGGATTTATCTGGGAAAGATTTATTTCTATGAATTACATTTCTGGCTTCTCAATCCACACCCTATATCTCTTACAGTAAAACACATTGCACTGGAAACACTAGCACCAGAGTTAGCTGTCAAGTCTATTTTTGGACTAAGTCAGTTCTTTCCCACTCTTCCTTAAGTATAATTTTGTCCTCTGCACTGCTTTTTAAAAGTCTTTGCAAGACATAGGACAAAAGAGTAAGTGCCTGAACAAGCTGTAAAGTAGTAGATATTCATAAATTCCTACAATTTCTTGTAAAGATAAAATCTGATCTAGTACAGATACTCTCGGTATCCTTCAAGAATTCAGAGTGAATTTTGAATGCCATGTCTGTTGATTTCCATGCACAACTCATTTCACGTCTTTAAAGTATATTATATGACTATGGTTTTTTTCTATAATCACATAAGCTATGTTAGGTTGGTTTGAGTATAAAAGTTACCTTTTTCATTTAAATTTTCATACAATAACAAGTAAAATATTCTGGTTGGGAATTATACGATGCGTCTTTCACATAAAGGGAATATCTATTCTTTTCTTTTCATACTCTGAATAATGGTGTATGTGAAATCCACTGCTATCATTTGTTTTTCAATATGTTGTTTTTATTCTGCTGTATTAAGCCACCACTATTATGGTGTCTAAACCAAGACTAGTGAAGTTATTGGAGCATGAAAATTCAATAACAGCCCAAAACATAGACACTCTTTTGCACTCAGAGCATAGAAGTCACATGAACTGCACAAACACACAGTTGCTAAAGGGCTATAAAAGAGAAACCACTAAAGAATTTACTTCAAGCTTTGGCCCATTTGTTGTCTCAGCCGCACATATCCCAGTTTTCCCCATAAGACAGAGTCAGCTAGTTAAATCATTGTCCAGTACAATAATACTGTATTGATACTGTCTGTTGTTCTTTGAGGATAACTTGGCTTCTGTAAAAACATAGAAAGGGTCAGGCCCGATTTTGTCTGAAACTATTTGTACTCAGGGGGCAGGCACAACAAAATACTTTGATTCTTTGTCTTTTTTAGTTTTGATAACTGATGCTGCCTAAAGGCTATGAGACCCTGAGTACAATTGTTGCTGTCTTTAGAGAGCTTGATAGAGCTGCCCATTCTAAAGGCTTGGTGTTGCTGACATTGAATTCTTCTGCTCCTTTTGAACATTTGCATTAAAGCATCTTTTAAAATTCAGAACTTGTCTGAAAATTATTTTTTTATGCCACATCAGTGACGCTTTGCAACACCATTTTTATCTATCAGAAATGTTCTGAAATCTTCATTGGCATTACTGGATATCTGTCACTTTAGTTTTTCAGTTTCCAAGAACAGATTTCCTCAGTACCTCCTACAGATATTTTAGCTTCAACTGAAGTAAAACACTAAAAATGGTAACATTTTGTCCTTGAATAAGCCTGTGATGGATATGACCTATTGTAGGTGGATGTTCCTAAAGTGGAAATTGCATAGCTTAGGTCAAACCTAAGCATTCTCTGTACTTTCAGCCTCAAGCACAGGGACTGAAACTATGTGGAGACACTGACTATAACCATTACAAACTGGCATTATTGTTACTTTGTTGTTTTTGCCTGACAGTGCCACAGAAACCACTATGCTCAGCATTAATTTGTTCTTACTACATGTTCTGCCAGTAGAAAAACTATAACTGAATTTCCTTTCACCTGAGAAATAGTTATATTCCAATTTTATTCTCATTTGTTTTTTCTTCCTTATCTAGATTCTGACAAAAGAAAAAGAAAAAGTTGGGGAGTAGCTTTGTATTGCTTGGCATTTGACAAAGATGAAAGACTTTCCCCTAAAAACAGCACTTCCCTTTCAAAGGTGTAATTATCACCTTTTGTTACTTTCTTCCACTTAATAAAATCAATTTTGTTCCCCAAAGACATATTTAACTCTCAAATATCTTCCAAAATTCAGGAAAAAACCAACACAATGTATGCTGCAATGGTTTCCTAGTTCTGTAATGGTTTCCCAGTTCACAAAGCAGTGAATTATCTTTTACTATTTGGAACAAAAGGAAAAAGCTTGAAGTTATCCAAAAGTACTGATTTTGCCACCGTCCTTTCCCAGGACTTCAGATTTTTAAAAGGTGAAAATCTTTAGCCAAGGCCAAATTTTAGCATCGCATTTAGGATTCACCTGCATTACAGTGATTTAAAATGTACTTTTTAAAAATTACTTTTTCTTTTCCAATTGGCAAAGCAAATCAGCTGCATATGAATGCTGCTTTTCTGTAGAATATTTTGAACTGCTCAAGTGATGGAGCCAGAGTTGGCTAAACACAAAAGTTGATGGAAGAAAGAACTTTTATGTTAGTTGCCACTGAACTCTTCACTATGTTGAGTCCTTCAAAAAATGGCATATTCTGAAAGGAGTCTCCTAATCAGTCTTTAAACTGTTTGACTTTCTGTGCAAGGACCATGATTCTCATGCAACAGCTAATAATGTACCAAAGAGAACAAAAAGAACTGTATGCTCTTGCACAAATCAAGTCTTCCCCTTGCATGCACTGAAATGTTAAACTCAAAACATCAGTGGTCTGACCACTACTTTAAACAGAGATTTCAGAAACAGAATTACAGAGTTCAGCATTTCTTAATGTAAAAAACGACTTTAAGGTGCTTTGGGAGAAATTGAAACCTTCAGAAGACAGAGCAAGGATTCCCCCTAATGGAGAAAATGTAGACTTTCCACAGACTCCCATTTAGGCTTTACATTATCAAGGAATGTTAGCAATATTTTTAATGTATGAAGAGTAGTTGCAGTCTCACTAGCATTGTTAAGGGCTGCTGAAAATAGCCATTACTAAACTTGAAGAGAAGAGACTGCAGAAAAAAAAATGAAATAAGGGGGAAAAAGTAGCGTGTTTTATTTGTCATAAAGACAGAAAAATTAAAATATGTGGTAACTAAATTAGGAACTGTCCATAGCAAAGCATTAAACCTGCTCTCCTGGCCTCATATTACTTATTATTGCAGTTGGTGGAGAGCTTTTTAGAGACTCACTGGAGATAATTTTGGTTTCATAACACTGCACTAAGGTGAGGACTGTCTCACACCCACAACGTGTTCTGCCATGCAAGTTGGTCTGTTTGCTACATCATTCTACTATCCCATAAGATGGTTCCAACTAGCAAACTGGAATCCACCTAAGGTCTCCAAATTTTCAAATGTATATATTAACAAATATGAAAGTACTCATTTTTGTACTTAAGTTTCATATTCTATTTACTTGTGACTGGTTTTTTAAAACATTTTTCCTAATAATATTATTGAAAATTCAAAGCTGAGCCACTGATTGCTTTGGGGTAAAAAAGTTTTACACTTTATTTTGGAAAGCTATTTACTAAGGTACTTATATAAAATATTTTGTGGATTTTTATATGCAAGTTTTTCACTATGTAGACTTTCTTGGAACCAGCTATACCTACAGAATAATTCCCCTTAGTAGTACCAGGTTATCATGTGTCCCTGTGTAAGGTCAAGCCAGATGAGAATGTTAGAAGAACTGCATTTGTTAGGGTTTTAAAAAACTATGAGCAGAATAAAAGTTTTCCAGACTTCCATAAAAGAAACTGCAAATTTTCGACACTGTTCATCCTGTTCTTTCATCTAACACAATCACAGTACAAAGTAACAAAAATATTTTTATGAAGAAAAATATCATTCCAGAGATGAAAATAACCTTATTACTTCAGCCAATAAGGCAGTCTTTGTTTTTTGTGGAAACAGCATTTACTAACCATTCTTACATTTTTCTGTCATTTCTATCTGTATAGAAAAAAACTGGTGTTTTAATTAAAAACAACTACCTGAGGGATTTGTTTTCTTTCTGTGAATGAGAAACCTGATTCCTTTGAATAAAAGCATAAAGGCAATGGGAAGCTAGTTGATATAATGACTACATGAGACCCTGTCAGATTCATATTTTCTTCCAAAGCCCTCAAAAGCAATTAAAAAATGCTAAGCTTTAGTGACCTAAACTTAAACTCTCTAACTTTAATATCCAATAACAGTACAAATAACAGGCTTACTCCTTAAAATATTATGACCTGGTTTATGGATGTGGTATCTTCTCTCTAGCCATTTTTTCAGTCTTCAAATATAAAATAAATGTAAGCAAAATTTTCCAAGGTTATCGCATACTTTTGCAGAAAAAAAGCTACTCAAGCTGTAGCTGTAACATTCCCAGAATGTTAAAGATATTTTAAAGGAGTGCATGTAAACCAGGGCAACTCTTCAGTCTTCATAAGTATAGAAGGACCTGTTTAGTCAGAGATGCTACTTCTTTGGAGGCACAAATTAACTTGCCTGATTCCCCAAGAACTTGTCCTTGATACCAAACATGGCTGGCAACACCATCTATTGGACCCCATAACAGTTCTTTATTAACTGCTTCTGAATAAAATTATATTTTGACTTTTCTTCTTCCCAGATGAGTCACAGGGATTGATGTAAGCTGCAAAGCAAAACACAACCAGTTGCAGTAGTGGCCACTCAGAAAAATCACAGCTAATGGGATAGTCTGATGGAATCCATGGGTTTATATTTCACATGTGAAACTCAAACAGTGCCTGCAGGCAGGTATGTGGAATTGTATAAATACAGCTACAGGGAAAAGATAAATTAATATGAGGTAGACTGATTTTAAAATCTTTAAGTCAAATGCGCATGTAATCTAAAGAATATTAACATTTGGATTCTGATTCATGACATGAGCCCAGTTATGGTCCTATTTTCTTCACAAATTTTTTTTTTAATGGAAGGAACTTCATCCTCTGCTGTTTTCTCGCACCACAGAAAGCAAGAATTTGCAAAACTGTACGTTGTGAAATCTACAAGATCATCAGAAAAAAATTCCTGTAATCCATGAAATTTCTCAATAGCAGGGCAGGTGGAGGAAGATAGTTTGTTTTTATCTTTGCCAGCTTATGATTCTTGCACTGATCCACAGTCAAATATTTTTCTGAAAAAAAAAAACTAACTTATCAAAAGCATAAAGCAGAAATGATACTAAATATCTGTGAAAATAAAAAACAGCATTAAAGACATACAGAAAAAATCAGAGGAAAATCAAAGCAATTATTATGCTATGTTGTTTTTCCCTGACATCAAAAAATCGCTTAATAAATGCTATGGAGAAGATCATAGCATTCACATTTGCATTCTCATTTAGCCTTGTTATTTTGCAGATTAAAAATAAGGTTGAAAGATTAGAATATTGGAAAGTCAGCTTTCTCTGTAGATGTGAATTCATCATTCAGTATGATGCTATGGATTTTTATTCAATTGGATGATTTCAAGGCTAAAGTGAACATTGGTTTTCATTATTACATCCTGTGCTAACTTTGTTCTGGGGAACTAATTTGCCTAATTTGACTCATTTAAATTGAGGGAAAACAAAAGGGGTGAGAACCCTCTGTTGGCTTTTGGAGTTCATGTTCACGGCATGTTCATGGCATGAGATTGCAGAGATATCCCAGCCGGTTTGGCAAGACATCCAGGAAACCAATGTGTACCTCAATAGCAGCTCATCTCAAATTCAGTTATCAATGTGGTCTTCAGTGTTGGTCCTCTTCTTCTGATCTCACCTCTTAGTCTTTAAAATGCCTTTTAATCCTTTCAGATCACCATGATCTGCAGCCTGTTTTGCTTTCTCACTCTGTCGAGACTGACTATTCATTGTTCCTGGTGAGTCAGTTCCAAAACTGACACAGAGATAACTGCTCACTTTGTGCTTGCTCTGCAGCTGTCATAGCTGCAATGTTGTCACATTATTTACCTTATGGCCTGCTAAACGTTAAATCAGCAATTTGCTAAATATGCTTATGCTAAATCCATATAACCATAAGGCAGCAATCAAATTGTTGATTTAGCAATTCAGCTAGTCTCCATCCTGCCATTAGAAATGCTAAATATATCTGTTCGAGGTCGGCAATTCATCTCCACTCAAGAGTCCCCTTCACTTTGCACTGGTCCACAACTTCGCCCTGCTTTCAGATTTTTTTTCACATCCAAATGCAGAACTTCGCAGATACAGAGAACCTGCACAGGTAGCCATCTGAACATTGCCTGAGTTTGAAGTGCCTTCTTACTTTTGAGGTTTTTTGCATAAATTATGTTTCATAAAAATACAAACATAGAAGCCAACTCCTGAAGACAATCAAATTTCAGTTGGAGTGAAATGTTTATAAATTTCACACTCATTATTAAATACAAGATCACATGCTACATGGAAATGAAGAAAATAAATGAAGAAAATTGTTTAGAGAATTGAGACGGTGAAAACAGAGGAAGAGAAACAAGAGAGACAGGTGGATGAAGACATTTTGAGGGATGCACCTGGAGACATGATCATAGAAGGAGCTGCTCCATGCAAGAGGGAAGTCTGGAAAATTACAGCACATAAGCAACAGTTACTAGAGCAGAGCCATTCCCCAGGGACTGCTGCACATAGGCAACCCATGCCAGAGCAGATAAAAATATTTAAGAAGCAAGACACAGTGGAGGAAAACAAGAAGTAAGGAGCAGCAGAAAGAACTCCTCATACACCGACCTCAGCTTCCTTTGCACTGTCCATCCACTCACCAAACAGATTGGGACACACTGAGTGTCATCTGCTGTAAAAATGAGGAGAGTTAAGGCTATGAGGGTAAAGGAGAGGAGTTTGAAGTTGAGTCTGGAAAAGAAGGAAAGATGGCAAGTGTTCACATTTACTTTTTTTTTTTCTTTAATATCACACTCAGTAATTAAATCCTACATTAATTAGTAATGACAAAAAAGAGTGAAATTCCCCAAGTCAAGACTGGGTTTACCTGCAATAAGACATCAAGAAAATTTTTGTTGGGAACACTTGATCTTCAGAAGAGAGGTACAACATTAGAAACACTGAGAAATTCTGATCTTTTAGCTGGCTCCCCCTTTCCGAAGTAGACCTTTCTGCCAGAATAGCTGCGTCAGCTGATTTTCTTGAACAATTCCATCTGTGTTTTTCCATTTGTATGTGTTTCCCCTCCTGTTCTCTTTAGTCTCAGGTTCTACTGTGGCACTTGAACAGCTTCAGAAGTTTTAAGTTTCCAATACTATCAGTTGCTTAAAACTCCACCTGCCTTTACGTTTGCTCTGGAATATGTTATTGGTATTTACCATCTGCAGCAATCAGCCTGTTAGGTTTTATTTAGCTAATGAAAAATTATTTATTATTTATGACTTTTTATGTAGTATTTACATCTTCAGTAAAATTGTCTAAAACTTGTTATGCATTTCCAGAGCTGCCTTTTGTAGCTCTTAAAAGGCAAAACACTGAGACAATAAAAATACTAGAACCAAATATAATTTTACTATTCATCTTGGTATAAAGGCAGAACTGATTTGTCATGGTTGTTATTCCATGAGTAAGCTTACAATTTAAATTCCAACAAGATATATCTATCATCTCTCTCTACCAAACACTAGTTCTGAGAATACCTGTCATAGTTTCCAATGCAGAAAAAAAAGCTAACACATGGAAGCAGAATTTAAACATAACACCAGTGAAGGAGGTTTGAGTGTCTCACTCCAAGGTTCAGTTCTCAGTTCCTTTCTGGAACTGTAAATATTCCACACTTTCTTTCAGAAACCTGTTTTCTGCTTGTACTTTCTAAGCTGTTGCATCTGTTTTACTCCCCAATGAGATCACTAGTAATGCTTCTGTCTTCCTAGTAAAATGTTCTTTGCTCTATGAAACTGTAGTCTATTCCTTGCTGAGTGACTATCAACTGAATTCAGCTGGAGCTGTGTCAGCCACTCTAGTATTCATGAATGCTAGGCAAAAAAGGGATGCTTATTGGCAGTCATATTTCTAGATGTTTGATAAAGCATGCCATTACTTCACTTGCATAACAACTTTTCCTTCACTCCCCACAATCCTCAGGTTTTCAATGTATTAATTAAAAAAAAAAAAGCAAAACAAAAGACACACCCAAAAAAAAATTCCCAAAAAAATCCCCCCCCCACACCCCCACCCCAAAAAAAAAAAAAAAGCCCAAAGACCACCAACAAACTTTAAAGATAAGAAAAAACTGACCAGACTGGCAAAGCAGTGACATGTCTGCATTATGTTTTGTGCCCCTTTTGGAAGCAAGCATTCTGTTTCATCTGGTGATCTGTGTTTTGGGCAGCAGAGGGAGTCTTCTATTCAATGCAGTCACATTCAGTTCCACTCATTTACTCTCAAGCCTGATATTTGGGGGATAATTGATTTAAAGGTCAAGGCCAGAAAACCAAAAAACTATTATCAAGCAGAATGTTTATTCTTTCTTCTTTTTCAGACAGGATGGAGAACAAAGATCTTTTGCCATCTAATTGTCTCTAATGTTTTCTTCTAAAAAGAAGAAAAATGTTAATCCACGCTTATCTTTCCTCATCTCAGCATTGGTTTGCAAAGGCCTTGAATGTTTTCAACAAGAGGTAGTAAAGATTTGGCTGCAGAAGACAGGATTTCTTTTTTTTTCCAGGACATGAAACAGCAAGTCTTGCGAATAATGGCTATTTACCCCCAACTCTTTGCACTGTTGCCTCCATCTATGTACTCTTGCCATTAGTATTGAGAGAGCCATTGTTCATTGTAAGAAAATATAAAAGAACGTCATTATAAGTTCAGATTTCTACAGTGGCTTTCTGGATGGATTTTGATCAATGCAGAAGGATTGCCTGAAAAAAGAAACATTCTCCAAGAGAGTGTATTACACAGAAAGAGAATGCCCTCACACTGAAAGGAAGCAGGGAAAAAAACTGTACCTACCAGTGGGCTAGACAAAGGGCACAGGTCGAGGCCTTTTCTTTGAAAGCACTGATTAATGTGAGGTCTTGTTACCTGCTATAATCATCGTTTTGTTCTGAGTGAAAGCTTTCCTACATTCCTAATTTGTCTTAGGGATGGTAAAAGAAAAAAAAAACTGTCTACCTCAGTCCAAGGGTGAAACAGTTTCATTTTGCCTTCAGTTCAAAGTGATGGATACAAAGGCTGCAGGTTGTCCTACAAATGTTAACCAAGTGATTCTCTCGACAAGCAGCCCCTGCGGCTCACATCACTCAACTATTTACTATTTAGCTTGATAAGAAGGGGAAATTATGTTGTTTCTTAAATAAAATGTTATAGGGGCAAAGTTAGCAAAAACTGCTTCATTCTATTAGAGAAAAATTTCCATTTGTAAGCTCATGTGTAATCTCATATTGACAAGTTAGAGAGATGTTTGCACAAATTAAGGCTCTGTACTTGAATATAATTTTTTGACTGTGAACTAGCAAGCCAGGCAGAATTCAAGAGTTAGGAGACTTGAAACAAATAGAGTCCCGCATGTTTTGTTTTTTAGAGTCAACTTCCCCTGCACATATTGAGCAGGGGTTTTCTAGCCATTCTGCACTTTTGATGGTAAGCACTACTAATCAAACAATGAACAAGCTCTTCAGTTAATAGTAGTGGTCAAATACCAAAACTCAGCAATGCCAGTACCAAACACAAGGCAATTTGTATACTAAAGACAATCCCTGCTCACCTAACATCTCAAGCTACTGAGTAAAGCAGGATTACTGATCATTTATTCATCTGATAAATCAGGTGAAGTATTGCTGATGTTTTATGCAATACTTCAACTTTTCTCAATGGCCCTTTTAAACTAATTTGTAGAGTGTGGTCAGCCATTCTGGAGTATGAAACAAGCTTTTAAACCAAAATTGGATTTAAAAAGTATTAAGCATTGCCTTGTACAACTCAATGCTTGGCCACTATTTGATGCTTTGGACATTCCCCAAACAATTTATGGCAAACAGTGACATGTAGTAAAGATTAAATAACATTTGTCATTTTACATTTCTTAAAACATTTGAGAAAATGCCCCCTCTGCAGGTTGTGTACTTTTGTAAAACTTCATCTATATCAGTGAAAGCCAACCAATTATGATAACATTACACTGCTTTTCTCTTTCACTCCTCTCTCCACACACACACATATATACATTCAAAGTCAATTATGTGTCTTCGTCATACTTAAAACTCTCTGTTTCTCACACAGATGACGTTTCGTTCAGATATTCCACCACCTGTGAGCTTTATCACCAATACTGCGACTTGCATGGAAGCCCCCCTCATGCCATGCAAATCTCTCTAGTCATCTCAATGAAAATTCACCCACACTTTGCCCACTTAGAAGACCATAGAAATCATTTGGATCATCCACAACACACACTTGGTAGCACGCAGCTGCTACTGGAAGCACCAGAAAGCTATGCAAGAGAGCTAAATAAGCCAGCTTATATACAACAAAGTAGCATTGAATCAGATAAGTATCCCATTCTTGCTGACTATGAAATAGAGACAAATGAAAAATGAGAGCAAGGAAGTGAAACAGATTTCTACTCTGTACTGAACAAGGTAAAGGTCCTGATATGAGTTACCCCACATTGTCAGCAGGAAATGCAGATTTTGAGCTGTCTTTTTCTCCATTTCACATTTGTGGTTTCATGTCAGAATATTGCACTTCAAACACTCTTTTTGAAATCCATTACATGGTGTTTAGATAGGGCTGCACTATGTGAGAGAAGGATTGCCTGTACAAACTGACATTACTGACACAACATAGAAAACATGAAGCTTTATTTAATGCATCTTGTAAGTTATATAATCTTTTTGTTGATTTTAAGTTTGTGCATTAACTTTTTATTTGATCGATTAAATTATTTTCTAAGACCATGTGCTACTTTTAGGTAAACCAAATTAATTTACTGATTTACATTAACCTGCAGCGAGGTATAGCGTAGGAAAACAGATATAATCCCATGACATAGTAGGTCTGTTGTATCCTTGACTAGCCCTGATGCAAGACATTTCCTCATTATGTGTAGACAGCTCCGGACTTTTAAGGGGAAGACACCCTTCAACAAGGCCAGATCGAGTCACAGGAATGTGACTACAGCTATCTGCAAACCTAAATGCCATTTTCTATCCTTTCATTTTCACTGAAGCTTTGAAGTAAATACGAAAAGAGCCAGAACTGAGCAAATTAGCTGAGGACTGAAACATTTTTGACATAAGTCTCAAATGCAGTTCAAGTCTTTTATACTTGTTCTTCGTTGTTCTAGTTTTGTTTCATCTCAGAATGTGAGTGATGGCAGTGATGATGGAAAGATTGGACAGCTGGCCTCAATTCCCCACGTTGGATACAGATAGAAACACTGTGAGGTGCCCTCTTTCAGGAGCCTCAGAGCCTGCGCAGCAGAAACATTTAACTATTTCTTTCTAAAGGAATTGAGCAACAGGAAGGATCCATTTCATGTCCACTACTTCAGCAGGTTCTGTATGCTAAAAGATTTCCTCTCTAAGTGAAAAGGCTGTAATTTCAAGCACAATTGCAAGTAATGTGCCAAATTTGTTGTGCCAACACGAAAAATTCTCAAATCCTCTTACTGCATGAAGTCCCACTAAGAAGATGCTGAGCAATCTCTGCTTTGACCCACTCACCAAACATGGGAAGAAGGCTGTATTTTAAAAATTGTACACTAAGTCTAGGACAATGAAATTTGCAATGAAAGCTGACTTTGAAGTCAAAGCAATTACTTATTCCAAGTATCATCCTCTAGAAAAAAGTTTTTAATGAATTCGGTCCTTCTCTATCCAAATAATGGTTGCCCCTATTAAACTGCTTGACCAGTCTGTGTTTTGCTTCAGTTGCCATACACTGTACGTGCTATGGTATAAGGATAAGGATTCCATCACAATACAAAGGGATGGAACCAAGACTGGACTCTCTTATTTTCTGCCTCAACACCTTTAAAATATGTAGAGTAAGTTAACTGGTCAGGAAACCAATTTATATCTCCCCATTACCATCAGGTAAATTCTCAGGGAGGTAACTGTAGGCTTCCTTTGCATCACTTACAGCTTGAAGCAAGTAAGAGAGCCTATCCAGACTCCTGCTGGCACAAGCAAAATGGGGGAATATACAAGTTTTGAAGCATACATGCATCTGTATTGAGGGACTCTTATGCTGAAAATTTATGACAATTTTTTTATAAAGCCGTTACTCATAAATTTTAAAACATCATCGTTTTAAGGCTTTTAATATCACCTATAAAATGTGAGCAAATATGTAACATTTGGTACATGAGGGTTTCTACAACACACTTATTTTTTGATTATACAACTTTCTGGAATTAGATCTAGTTATTAGATACAATATTGTATGCCATGCTAAATAAAGCAAGAATGGAACTGTTCCACAAGATAAGGTCACTGATGAAAGCAGGACAGTGCCCCCACTGTCAGGACATAGATCCAGGACCTGAGTAGGGCAGGGGTTATAATCATCAAATATAGGCAAGGTGACAAGTCAGGCCTGAGATCAGACCAGAAAAACCATTCAGGACCAGCAGGGACAAGAGAAGAGAAGAAATATCTGCCCATGGCTCTGCTCAGGCAAGGGCTAAAAGCCCAAACTCCTAATCCATGGGTTCAGGTTGGGGCTCAGCAGTGCAGTTAAAGTCTGTCCCCCTAAAACATTGATAATATCAATTAGAGCAGTTTGCACTAATTCTTAATCCCCCATAAAAAGCCAAAATTTTTCAGAGACAAAAATAAGACAGGTAAGAGAGATTTTAATTATTCTTTAAAAACCACAAAAATACCAGTACAATCATCACCTCCTATTCTTATTCAAGTAATACCAGATAATAAGAATTCTCAAAAGAAAAAGGCAGCAACTATTCAGATAGTAATGTTAATAAGTTATTGTGACATCTTTTTCTTCAGCCTCCCATTTTCAATGTGGCTTCTGAAACCAAAAAGACGGGTGCATTATATTCAGTCTCAGTGTGCTAGCAAACAACATCCAGAGCATGAGAACAGATACTATATAAGACAGCACTGACAGACAGAAACTTAAAAGGAAACAGGATAAAAATCATGACTACTCACAGAGGCCTCTTGCACAGCTGGTATCTAAGAGCCAGACTCAAACTTTGATAGAGGAAAGAATGCAATCCAAATTCTTTCATTTCACTGTGATGCCAGCACCCGACATGGTAGGCTTTCAGAGATTGTGATCAGTTCTTTTATTCTTGCAGCATACTAATCTTATTTCAGAAAAGGTGTGACTTCTTGTTTTTTTTTTTTAAATCTATGTCAACAGTTTAATACTTGCATTCTATCGACAAAACATCATTAACTTCATGAGGGAAGAATCTATGTGCATAGTGTTCTTATTCCTTTTGAATTACCATCACATCCATGAGTTCTTAGACTCTGTATACTAGTAAAAATACACAAGAAGTCTACATCAATTTAAAAAAAAAAAAAAAGAAGAAGAAGAAAGCCCTGCTCTAAGGAATGTGCTGACTCTATACAAATGTAGGGACAGCAGATGGGTAATGCGCCAGATTAGAGTACTACACTGCCCCAGGAAATGACAGAACTTTATCTCTTGAAGAAGCAGAATAAGAGATATAAAGGCAAACGAGATTATATACTGCTTGTGCCAGATTCCCTGTGATATTCAACTTGAATTTTATTTTACTAGTGTAAATAATAATATTAGCTATGCAATAATCTCTTCGTAGTCTGTTGTTTCTAACAGGGGTTTCCACTGAAAACTATTAAAGCAGACTGCTCTATTATTAATTTTTATAACATTTGAATTTATAGCTCCATAATGTGTTAGAGAGCTTTACCAAATTAAAGTTAGCCTACCTGTAATATCTGAAGTATATACATGTTAAATCATAGAGTCAAGGGATGGTTTGAGTTGGAAGGTACATTTAAAGGTCGTTTAGTCCAACCCCCTGCAATGACCAAGGACATCTTCAACTAGATCAGGTGGTTCAGAACCTCATCCAAACTGACCTTGAATCTTTCAAAGCATGCAAAGCATGCAACCATCTCTGGGCAACCTGTTCTACTGTTTCACTAAACTCATCGTAGAAAACTTCCATATATCTAGTCTGATCACCCCTCTTTTAGTTTAAAATCATCACCCCTTGTTCTATTGCAATAGTCCACGCTAAAATTGTTACTTATAAGCTCCTTTGAGTACTAAAGGGCCACAATCAGGTCTCCCCAAAGGCTTCTCTTCTCCAGGCTGAACAATCCCAGCTCTCTCAGCCTTTCATGGGGAAGTTCTCCAGCCCTTTGATCATCTTCATGGCCTCCCCCTGGATCCACTCCAACAGGACCCCAGAGCCAGACACAGTACTCAGGATTACTGCAGAGTAGAGAGGGAGAATCTCCTCTCATGATTTTGATGCCGCTCAGGGTACTGTTGGCTTTCTAGGTTGTGAGTGCACACAACCAGTTCATGTCCAGTTTTTCATCCACCCGTGCCCCTGAGTGCTTCTCCACATGGCTCTTCACAGTACTGATTTCCTGAGTGCTGTACAGTGGGAATTAGAAATCAAATTTCCTAATTTTTGATCCTGGGGTCTCAGTTCAAAAGTAGGCAATTCTGAACAGGCAGGAGTTGGAAAAATGAATAGGGCAAATAGTAACATCTGTTTGGAATTTGGACTGAGATCATTGTTCACCTGATGGTATTAGATGCTCCTTTCTCCATTGTACTCAGGAAGAACCATGGCTAGATAACACAATTTAGTTACTTACATGCCAAGAAAAGACTTTTAGGTTACAATTTTTCAAATTCCCTACAGCATATTCTGTCATATCTTCTAGAGAACTGTGGATTACTTCATTTCCCAGACATTGCACCTCCTGTTTATTTTAAAGTCTCAGCATGAGAGAAAAGGCAGCACATTTGTATTGGATTCAATTGACTAGACCAAAATGGACTTTCAAATGTTGCAATGAAATTTAATGACACAAAAGCCCTTTCTAGAGATGTGGGAGTCTCAGCAACTGGTGGCCAGTTTTCAAAAGTAAGTTATCCCTCAAAACCAGGTAAGTAGAATTTTTCTTACTAGAAACCATACAGGACAAAGGGGAAAAAAAAAAAAAAAAAAACAAGGAAGGAAATGAAAGAATGGAGACTTACTGATACCATGTTGTGGGAAACAGAAATACTTCATTGATTTCAGAAAGGCAGGTGGCCAAATGTTCAGATGTAGGTTTGGCTAAGTCTGCTTTAAACTCAGGAACATTGCTTCATCATGTCCTGGTTTTGGCAGGGATTGAGTTAATTTTTTATCTAGTAGCTGGCAAAGCACTATGTTTTGGGTTTAGGATGAGAAGAATATTGATAACATTGAAGTTTCAGTTGTTGCCAAGTAGTGCTTGTACAAGTCAAGGACTTTTAAGTGTCTCATGCACTGAGGAGGTGTACAAGACGACATGAAGTAGCACAGCCAAATTGTAAATTGCCCAAAGAGGTATTCTAAAAAGCAGAACAGAACGGATAGTGATTCCCAAATGAGGGATATTTGTCACTGCTCAGGATGGAGAACAAATAAATAACTTAAAAGGGCATAAACACAGAACTCATTCTCCTTCCTTCACCTCCTCCAAAGGCTCTGTGCCTTCCTTCAAATCCAAACCCATCTAACAGAGGCAGAAACCACGAGGCCCTTGTGATTCCTCACGTCTTTGCCACATCTCCCCTATGACAATGCCTAGACCTAGAAGAAAGCTGCATGGAGAGCAATACTCAGGCAAAAAGCAGGAGAAGAAAAAATATCTACATGCTACGGCAGCTTAGGGCATACACCTAGGACTTTCATAAGAAACATAAGATAGAAGCTAAACATTATCATAGCAGCTCCTTTTCATCACTGAAATAAAGCAGTTAATTTATGCCATGAATTAAAGCTGAATTTTGATTTACTGAATTGACAGCACAACAGGATCACTAATTCCTGGCAAGTCATTTATTTAATGTACTTAGCGGGATAAAGAAAATACAGGTTTATCATTCAGCTTACACAAAAACAGAGCAAAGCCAGGTCCAAAATATTTCTCCATATTGAGTGGTCCTAAATCTTTTATTTTACAACCAGCAAATTTTAAGTTCAAATGCATTTTTGAAGAGATCATATGTGGAATATAAAAACTAATGAAGAAATGTTATAAGTGATCTCTGAATTGTGGACCTATTCTAGACAGATTTAATTGCTCTTAGTCCAAAGACATTTTGTATGACATAAACTATTTCACTTAGAGAGGACCTGTTCTTAAAGGTTTGTAACAATAGACAGCACTATAATATTAAATCCAGATACTTCTCTATCCATTTTTAATGCCACATGAACACTGAAAATAGTTGTTAACAGTCATCTTGCTCTAATTTATTTTTTGTCTAGTTTTAGCATCCACATTTCCTTCATCTAACATTTTAGCAGGGACTAATCACTGGCAACCTGTACTTTCTTTCCCTTTCAGTTCAAACTTTTTTGGCAATAAACTCAACCTCTTCACTTCTTTTTCCTTGCTTCATTGTTGTGCACAAGTTCTCACCCCCTCAAGCATTAAGTTATCTTAGCTGCCTACTTTTGATAACTTGATTTCACGTTCTAAATTTATTTTTTGCCATACCAGATTATTTCTGAAAGTCAGTGTTGCTTATTCTGATACATCTAGTAACAAAATATTTAGCTAAAACAGACTGAGAAATGCTATATTTCTGATCTCATACAATTTTTTCATTTTGCATGTTATCAAAATGTTTACTGGTGGCTTGCAGTAGAGGAATATAGAACATAAAGGCAGAACTTCATTCACTCATGAGAAGCACTTAGCATTTCATATGGAAGTTTTATTATATAAATCAGATTTGCATTTTATCAGTTAAGTCTCATCTGCTTCATAGTTTCCATGCCACATGCTGTCAAGTATTCATCAAGTGCTAAAGATGGCAAAAACAGCTAATCATAACTGCTAGGAGAGACAAAAAAAATTAGGCAGATAATTTGTTGTGACCAGAGGGAATAGTTCAAGGTTTTTTTCCAAATTCTCCATTCATTTTCTTTAATCTGGTCATGCCATAACACTTTTGTTTGTGTAGTCTGCCAGACTGTTAAAGCTAAAACGTCGAAGTTGGTAGCATGATAAAGTTAAATTGTCACCAATAGTCTTTTTCTCAATTACTTGAAAGATGATGTTTATAAAATAGATTTACACTTGGTAAATAGTATATTTTATAGGGTGCGTCATAAAACAGATGGGTCTGACTGGCACAGTTACAACTAGTGACAGTGAAGCATATGGTAAATCATTCAAACAGTGGCAACTCAAAACAGTCAATTCAATTAACCAGGGCCCTGTTAAGCCCCTTCAGACTCAAAGTAGTATTGCTAGTACTGCCATTAGCATTTGTATCAAATGCCAGACCTGCTGTTACATTTTCATGCCCTTGAAAGTAAAACTGCATCTATGGCCAAAGCTTTGAATGTAAATTTAAACATTGAAGGATTTGCTCGATTAGTAGCTCTAATTTAATAAGCATCTCTGCAAGTTCTATCCTGAATTTAGAGACCTCCAACTGCATGTTCCTGTTGAACTGACTCTAGATGTTTAAAACACAGACTTGGCAATCGCCCTTATTTTAGTGGATATCCTTTATTTGAAATACGGTGTTTACTGAATAAGAATTGACTTTGAATAGTTCAGTGCATTTATCAAGCAAAGTCATGCAAATACTTTTCCTGTTACATCTCATTCAGCTTTGGCAGTCTTGTCTCAGTCTGTGACCAGAGGGTATAGTGCACCTTCTGCAATGTCCTTGGGTGCATATTTCTGCTGCTGTCCTGTGACATTGCATAAACAACCAGGTGACTTGTGTCAGGTTGTCTCACTGATTCAGATGAAAATTAACCTGGCAACAATAATAGCAAAAAAAAATAGGTTTCAGACATCCTCTGACCGCAAGTAGGCTGTGACAGGCATGTGCAGCTTAAAGTAGGGAGAACAGCAGGAGGATTCATCTCAATGGTAGACTGAAATGTGCCAGCTGAAGTCATATCTCAATATGTAGATTTATATGTAAGATGTTAACACCAGCTCTGACTTATGTGCAGACCTCTGAAATCAAGCTCCATCCTATCTTTTTACCCCTCTGTCCTATTGCTTATTGAAACCCACTTAGTAACCATTGTTAAAATTTACTTGGATCATAACTATTAAAAATTAACAATGGATTTCCTCAATAGTGCAATCTGAATTGCTAACTTCAAAAAATATTCTAAAAATGTTATGCTTATATTTGAATAATGTAGAAATAAATCAAAAAAGTATCAGACTTCTGAGGATTCCTAAAGATAAAAACCAGTTGGCTTCATTAGCATACATCATCCTAATTTTGCCAGGAGTTCAGCTATGTAAACAAATAAATAAAATGTACTTTTTAATACATTATCTTATTTCATATCAACTGACCTCATTCTCCTGTCCTTAATGCACACTCTCATTGCTGTTGGCTTTTTATGTATTTAGACAACTAGATCATCTACTAACGTCTTCCTTTTTCTTTCATACTTTATAGAAAAGTGTGAGGTACCAGCTCTCATCCTTTATGCAACACCCCAACTCAAAATTCAGACTACTCAAAGACTTTAATTCCCCTAAGAAGTGGGGGGATTCCTGTTCATTAGGTTTTGCAGGTGGAAAAGCCAAAGTCTCTGATTCCCTGTTGCTCTTGTCTTGCTATGAAGGGTGTAGCAGTTGCTGCAATAGCATTTTGGATTACCTCATCAGTAAAGAACACAATTTAATAGGCACAAGCCTGAAGGGTTAAAATTTTCAATAGAAGATAACTAGAATATTTATTAGTGTCAGTATTACTGTGAATTTTTTAATGTTATCATTCCCTTTGCTTCAGTGCAAGTGATAACATCCAGGACAAGGAAGAATCTGGCCCAGAGAACAGCTGCTTCTTACGCAAATGGGACAAAACCATCCAAAACTCAAGATATGCATACTCTCTAAAGGTATGTAAATATCATTAAACGTATATTAAGACAGATATAAAAAATGTACTATCCTTCTTAGAAGAGCTATTTATCACTGTAGGACTCCACAATGTGAAATGAACACCAGTATAATTTCACCACAGGAGAGTACTTTTGCCACCACAGTTGAGGAATTGTGGCTTACATGAGGAATGGTAAAAATTTATCCATTCATTGAATAAATATTCTCGTGTCAAAAGAATTTCAAATATAACCTGGAAGGCCTGTGTGCTTTTCAAATTTCTAGCTGCACTTGTTAAGAAAAGTGAGCAGCAAAAGTTTTGATACTGTATTAAACTGGACTCATATCATGAAAAGTACTGCTTCGTATTGCAGGGTGAGCGCTGTGTTGAAAACTGAATTCCCTCTTTATAAAATACACAAAATAACCCATGTACATCTTAGAGCTGAAGTTCAAATATTGTTTATCTGAACATAAACTAGCAGGGAAAAGTACAGGAAATAAGTTTAGTATCAGAAAGCTAGTCATATTAGGAAAGTTGGAAACTAAGGCCCACAAACCAAAGTGTTTTTAATTCTGCACCTGCAAAATCTGCCTCGAGCAAAAAGAATAATAAACATGAGCCTGGTAAAGGCAGATGCAGACTCACTGCATATACAAAGAGTATGACAAAAAAATTTGGAAAGGTGTGAATTGCTTTATTCATCTAATATGATAATTCTGAAACCCATTTGTAGTAATGTAAAGATACCATCCTGGAACTGACAGCTTATACAAAGCTTAGAAGCATTAACTCTCCTTCCAAGGGAGGTGGCCTGAACACAAAAATTATTAACTGAGTATTATCTTAACGGAATTATCACTTTAATTTATTTTAAAATCCTAAATGATAGTCAGAAATCACCTTTCTTTTTCTCCCCAGGCTTTCAAAGCCTTAACTGTTTCAACTGACTTTTTTTGTCAAATAAAACTATTTTAATACTTGACAGTTCAGAATGAGGCTTATAAGGTAAAATAAACAGACATGAAACTAAGTAATATAGGGGCTGCTTCAAAGTTGTTTTATTTCATGTTTCATTTTAAAACCTCTGTTTTCCTCTATTTCTCCTGAAATGGATGCAAAATTTCCAGATTTGTTATAATACATATTTAAGTTAAATCTGTGAGCCTAATTATGGTACTAAATCCATTCATGGAGAACACTTGTGCATTTTACCACTCACCAACATTAACTAGGCAACACTAATATCAATAATAATTTCTGTTCTTTGACTTAGAAGGTATAATAATACTGTAAAAATAAGAATGATACTGATAGTTGTGTACTGCTTCGTCACACTTCGACAATATGAACATGAACAATATTGCAAAAATTTGCTGTAATATTGCAGATTTACTCTAAAGCTCTTGCTTTAAATCTTTGAGACAATTACTTTGTCTTTAAGAACACCGCAACAAATCGGCATTTTGTTCATTTCAAAATTATATTTATCATTGCAGGGAAGCATTAACAGCTAAGAAGGAATTGAATATAGCTAATAGGTTCATTAAATTTGGCTTCGTAAAAATGAGGCTTGTTATTAAAAAAAAAAAAAAAAGAAGGCAACAAAAGCAACATCCTGAGAAGGAAACTTTGCCAGTAACTGGTCAAACATTACCTGGCATGACAGGAAATCAGCATGTGGAAACAAGCCAACTTCTAAAGCTTTCATCAGCTGTTTTAATCACCAAAGATTACTATTCCAACTTTAAGAAGCTTATGTGATTTATCTTCATGGGTCTGACAAAAGAAAGTCAGCAGTCATTCCAAGAGAGGCACTACTGTTGTGCTCTGTGATATTTTAGACTGTCAGGAAGTACAATGTACATGATACACTCTGTGTAATCCTTACATTCCTGATTGTATAAGCCTCAAGAGAAAAGCTCTATGTGATGATGATCACATACTTAAGTGGGAAACTGAACAACATGCAGGACCAGTGTTCCTCATTTCTTCAACAGAATAATTACATGTTATGGCACTGCAAAAGAATCTATGACTGAAAGAAGGTTCATTCTGCCTCTTAGAAAGGTTACCACAAAGTCATGTTTTCTCAATAGACTGTTTATTCCTGTTTTGAAAGGGCTACTGTAAAGAAGTAAATTTTTATGAAGCTTGTAACAGAAATAATTGATGGACTTTTAGTAAAAATTACATTAGACTATATGAAATACATTTATCATGACAAAGATCGTAAGAACAGAAACTGTGCAGATCTGAAAATACAGGATGATCACAATTCCCTAAGCAACCAGCTGCAACCCTGCCCTGACAGGCATTCCTACTTCCCTCCCCTGGGGTTCCCAGAGGGATGACTTAGCCTTCTCCTGAGATAGCAAGGCTTCTCCTTGCCCCAGTGAAATCATAGTAACAATGGCGATAAAGCCACCGACTCACAGGATGTGAACATGGTCTTCGGCTGCCATCACTCCTGTTCTCAAGACATGCAGTGATCTACCTGGTATGCTAGATATTAAAGTTCCCAGGATACTAGGGTGTACTCCAACAGAGGTTTCAGAGAAACACTCTGATGTTGAATAGGGTCATTCCAAGCTTCAGTACAGAAAACAAAACTCGGGAAATTTATTAAGACAGCCTATATCCAGGTTGGAAGGAACTCTGAGTGACCTGGTCTAGTGAAACAGGTGTCCCTGTTCACAGCAGAGGGCTGGCACTGGATGATCTTTAAGGCCTCTTCCAACCCAGGCCATTCTATGAGTCTGTGATTCTTTATCAATGCTAAATATTAGAACAAAGATAATCTTGAGGGGTTTGTTGGTTTGTTGGCGTTTGGTGTCTTCTTTTTAATGGTAAAATATTTAATACCAGCAGATATCTGCTTTGACTTAAAATCTGGAATCAAAGGACTAGCATCCAAGATGACCCAAAAATCTTAAAGGAAATGGAAAGTGGATAAAAGAAGCACTTTTAATCAAGAAGATAGATGTTTTAGCATTCTGTATCAACTTCCTTAAGTCAAAAGATTACTTACGATTACATGCCGTTAAGAGACCAAGACTGGTCTTGGACTTTAACTAAAAGGTCCATCACCTATACCATTTACCACATAGCCAACTGTCAGTAGGATGCCTTCTCGTGCTATTCACTTAATTTTAATAGAAGATGTAGGGGCAGGCATTTTTGACACCTTCCTGTAGATATGTTCAGGCTACAAACATAGGTCACAAAAAAAGTACCAATGATTTTCTAGTCTTTTGTGTCCCTGCATATGAAACATTGCTGGTAAGCAGTGATAGAAGATTTAAAGCTTTATTAGCAGTTAGCACAATTAGGGAATGCTGAAATTACCTTAATAGACAACTCTTGCGTCATACCTTGTCAGATCAAATAGCCAACTGAATGCCAAAGCAAGGAGACCACACACAAAAAGCAGCCTGTCAACACCTTGCCCCTTTTAAGCTAAGTGTCTGCAGATAAAACTCCTCTGTCACTCATAACTGAGAAAAAAGTATACAGTAAAAACAAAAATCATGTCAGAACATTGAGACCCAGTCTGTTTAATAGAGTAACAGCATGAACAGGAACAGCTTAGCTGGGACTATGTTAGTTATCTGACTATCTGCATTTTGAACCTAATTTATAGGCCTTTCCCCCTTTAATAGCTTCTTCTTTTCAACTTCACACCACACATTTTCATCCTTGCTTGCCCTACACTATTTACCTCCATCCAACATTCATTTTATTTCATTACAAATCTTACTCCCCACAAAAAACCCTCCAAGATGATGCTTCCTGCCATCATACTGTTGCATCTGTTCACTTATTGTTACACTTTTAAAATCAGTCTACATCTTTGTTCCATCAGAAATTGTAGTACAGTGAGAGGAAGTGGGAACAGGTTAGGTTTAGATGTTTTGAATTTGACAAACACTGCTACAATTCATGTAAACTGTACAAATTTACTTCTGCCTGGTTTTGGGACTATTGAAATATTTCCTCTCCTCTGTCCATTCCCTCTTTCAGCTGTGGTTTAATCCCGTTTCATAAGGTGCTAGGACACTGCTCATACACAGCAAGCTCAGCTCCATGATGACAGCTGCAAAACTGATAGCTCTTTCATTTTCCACCTGTTATGTACACATGGAAACAACTCCATTTGCAGCAATTGCAGTCTAAAGTGAAACTGTGTGTAGAAAAATGTGCCCACAACAACAAGTAGAGACCAAGAAGGTGACTAAAACAGTTCGTCTCAACGTCTTTCAAATTGTTCAGCGGGGATATTGTGGATACTATAGTCACCTATCACAAAAATCTCTGCATGCACACCTTAGAAAACATGAAAAAGAGGAATGCAAATTTGTGGACCCAGTTTCTAAATCTCTTTGTGAAGAGATTACCAGTAAAGAAAATGTCTTTTAATGAGAAAGTACAACCTATTCAAAGTTAAATCTGTGTAAATCTAAAATAAAATCATTACCTTAGCAGAAATTGTTAAGAACTTACAGAATCTGGCTTAATCAGTTGCAATGCATTTTCCTGAAAGCCTTCCAACAGTTTCAAACTTCAGCTTCAAATTACAAAAAGTAAACTACTGGGAAAAAATTACAAAACTGAGCAGGAAAAGCCATCAGTATTTTTTTCACAACCATTACAGTTACCATGTTTGCATGTCTCGTGGACACAGGGAAAGTAAAACAATGGCAAACCTGCCTATATCTGTGGTGAATAGCAAGTGCAAATGTCACACTCTCACCTTTGAACATTCCTAGCATCAGCAATTTAGTGTCTGGTTGGCATTCACCATCCCTTTATGTCACCTTCTTCCACTACAACAGTGGTGAGGCCTGAAACAGAGCTACACCTTAATTATATATTTCTGATTAAAAAAAAATACTGGCTTCTATTTAATATGAGAATACATAAATAACATTTATCCTAAGTCTTAATTTTAAATTATATGAGATCTACAACCATGGAATTAAGTTGTACTGAGATATTGTTAATATCCTTTGTTTCATAGAATTTACTTGAGATAGTCTGAGTTGAAAAAGCATAAATTTACATATAAAAGGAATTGTAATTTGTATTTTTAGGATATTAAAACTTTAAAAGTTCTCATATGCACCAATGTATGACACATTGTTTTTTCTGCTCTTGTATCAGATTTCTCACAACCAAAATGATCTAGGATTACCATTAAACATGTACATGTTTTTAAAGGAGGCTAATCTTACTTCAGTTTGAAGTAGATAGGGTTAGACATTAAAGTCTGCATGAATAGTCCATTTCCTATTAGGACTCCTGCAAGCTACCTGTCCTCTGAGGCTCCAATTTTACAGCTGTCATCTTTCCCAGCATTTGGGCAATGAAGGAATCTTTTGTTCTACTGAAAAGTAGTGTATTGTTCCCTGCTCAGGTGCCCAGAATAAAACGTATAAGGCAATACAACTAGCTTCTCTCCAGACTGGCTTGAGGCTGATTTTTTTTTTCTTTCCCTTATGGAAGATTTGTCATTGAATGAAACTTTCCTAGCTCAGGGGAAGAAAAATTGTAACTTTGTATTTAGGATCTTCAAATAAACAATAAAGATTTCAAAATATTTTTAAATGGCATTAAATGTGTAAGCCATATCTAGTCCTTTTACAAACATAACAGTAAACTGAACGGTTTCACTTTGCTTGAGCTACCCCCATACTTCGTGTATTTCAACAAAAATATCAGATTATTTCCAGACATTTCCAAAACACTACTCATCTACTTTTCTTTATTCTATTCAAGAAATCCCAACCCTGCACATTTCCCTTGGCTTGATCCTCCTGAACTGCTGGAGGAAAGGCCTTCAGAATTACTTTTGCCTGTTTCATATATTCTTTTGATCTATCCCATTACAAGAAAGGGCCGTCTCATCACCTCTAATTCACATGGGCTGTGGAAGAAATTCCCAGTGAAACACATTCTGTGATTAATTTTATAGATATATATATGCATATTCTCAGATTTATGTTCCTCTCTCTACAAGATTTCACAAGGCAGGCAGAACCCCCTAGAAAGAGACAGAGATTTCTCTGCTCTGAACAACTGTCTTCATTCTCAAGGGAGGAGAAAACCTCAAACCATGAGTATTATAAGTGAATAAATGAAAGTTAAATCAAGGAGGTGAGAGTCTGCACTGGCATATTTGTATATTGGCTTTCATTACAAATGCTCTTTCAATGCAAATTTCCTAATTTTCCTCAGTTAATATGCTTTTATTTGTACCAGAGTTGTCTCAAACCAGACAAAATAGATCCCTTTAGATGAACTAGGGTATGTGTATCTTGCTAATGGCAACATAAACTTGGGTCAGGGTGCTCCAACCACTAATGAGCATAGAGACATGGGGACCAGACTAGACCTAGCCTGAAATAAACCATTCAAAACATGCGGAAGATGGGTTATGGGTGTTCAGAAAAAAACTGGTTTTCTTTCTAGAGTTGTTTCTGCTTTGCTGCTTATTAGCACAGACATAGTGTAAGAGAAGCAAACAACAAAAAGGCCTTACTACATCAAGTGTACTTGCTGGGCAGCAAAAAGTGTTGCACATCACTTGATGAAACTAAAAATGTTACACAACTGACTGAAGTGGAAACCCATTACCAGCAAAAAACTGTCATCAGGAAGGGAGTTAAGGATAAGCCACCTTTATTTCTAGTCTAAATGTGTATCCCTTTCTACTGACAGACTCAGTTATTCTTGTTCTTATTTTAGTTAAAACTCGCCCTTCTAAAGAAAACTCAGAGGCTTTTAAAATCAGGAACTCTCTATAAAGCAAAGATCTATGCACACCCATCTCAGTCTTACCAGACCACAGGACTCATCAGACAAGCACTGCCATGGGTTTGCTGTATCAACCTGAAACACAGCTCTCAAAAGTCGAGGGGCAGCTCTTACACTGCAGGAAGGAACCAGAAGGTACACAAAGCATACAAATGAGTGGAACACACACTATAAAATTCTTTATCTAATTTACACCCCTCTGAGTTCCACCCATGCAGGTGTGTTTGCTCTGAATTAAAAGATACAGCATGCAAAAGCACTTACGATGTAAGTTCTGGTTAAATATAAACGATCAATTGAGCTCCTAAATAGACTGAAATAAATCATGTTAATGCAATATTTTCTGAATATAATATTAATCTATTTCTCTGTCCGGAGAATATGACGAGGCATTCTAAAAGGTTTTTACATGCATTTCTTAGCTGCAGGCTGGACATAAGCTTCTGCTCATCACTGCTTTGCCTATTTTGTAGCAGAAGATGGTACAATGCATGGTGTGTAATGCTATCAGCTCAGAACAGCAGTGTACTCATCTTGACCTCAGTCACATGAGAAACAGAAGGTAGATACAGGTCATTAGGTAGTTAAGTCTAGAGCTTACTGCTGGCAATATTTAGTATTTGATTTTGTTCATCCTGACAAGCTAGAGAGGCTATAAAATTTGGTTATCATTAATGCACTTTTGAAAGATGCTTTCTGAATTTATGGTAATTAACTTTATTTACCAGCAAACATAGATACAATTTATAAAGCTTTCACAGTTCTGTGAAGCAATAAATGGCTTCTGCATCTGTTATATTGATTAAAATCCTTAGGAAAGCAGCAATTACTCAAACTCTGCTACGAAGTCCTCTATGATACATTTCAATAACAAACAGTCTCAGTGAAGAACCTTCCTGTGTTACCCTACAGTGACCATGTAGTCAGAGGTACAATGGTTTTGCTTGCAGAATTTCTATTTCCCATCCTCTTCCTGTTATTTTCCAAAAGACTGATTACCCATGCAAACTGCAACGTATTTTTCCTCCTTGGCTGCTATTGTTTTGTCCCAGCTTGCAAACTGCTTATTGTTGGATTTACTTAATTTTGGTGTCTGGCCTACAGGTGCTCAGAAGGTTTTCTATATCAGTTAGGGGATTTATCTTTTAAGTGCCACATTATACATTTCAGATTGTGAATTTTGTAAATTTCATTAAGATATTGGAAATACGAAGCTGGCAAGATCAGCCACAGCCATACATGGGAATGGTAGGTAGAAGAAAAATTCTCCTTCAGCTGTACAGAATGATAATCATCTGCTAATAGAATTTAGGAGAAAACTTCCAGTAAACAAAGGCTTTTAGTAATCCTACCTGATAGTGTCTTTTTATAATCAACCTTCTGAATGGATGAAACAGCTCCTAATGGAAGTGTCTTTCCTCTTGGCATTTGACTGTTACATATCTGCAGGGCGAAGAGCAGACTGGTTAGACTGTCACCTCTGGCACACACTGTTTTCACTCCAAATCTCGTGAATGAAATGTACAGAAATGAATTTGTCCTCCGTTGATTAGGAGCAGCAAGTCTGTGATGTGAGGTATGAGAGAAGTCATCTTTCTTCTTGCAATTTTGCCTGCCAGAGAGGGCAGATTCAGACCAGATGAAATCCAATCTCATGGCCACCAGAAGGAGCATTGCTGCTCCTCATTTCTGTCTCCACTTGTGTGCTCCAGCCCATTCCTTTGCACTAGTGACTGTGTGGCTTCAGGATGTCTCAGCTCAACTGACTGATTTGATAGACACCAACTGATAAATTTGATAAACTGATAAATCAACATCTGGAACAAACAACTGAAAAAACTGGCTTTCTGTCAGCAAGCTAAACTAATTCATCCTATGCACATGACTCAAAAAAATCAATTTTTATTGATACAGACAGCAAACATCAAAGATGTGCCCTTTTGAAACTGCTGTAAAGAGTGAGGTGTGAACAATAACAATAAGCTACCAATATGAAAAAGTCTCTTCCAAAATGTTTGAAATAATAGCAGATAATTCATTTACATTTGAAGATACTTCAGGGTGGTCTTAGTGAAAAGTTACCAGTACAATGAATTTATATTCAGTGTATAAAGAAATGCAAATAAAATCTTTATTATCTTTCTATACTTGCTTAGATAATGAATTTCAGAATAAATTGCAAGGCAATATGAAAAAATATGTTTTAAATTGCTTGTAGTTAAACTGGTGGTGGTTACAAGGGTTACTCTTGTAATTTCCTAGGGTGCTTGTAACATCTTTGAAAAAGTACGGCACTGTGATGTTTGAAAGAAAGCTCTGTTCCTCTAATCTATTAATTATTCCAAGAAATTTAGTAAGGACTAAATATTCACTAAAAAGTAGCTGCTCTAAAGTGCAGGAAAATACCATAGTTTATTATTACAGAGACTGATGATGGGTATCTTTATTTTTCATTAATATTTTGCATCTCATTTTTCAACATTTGAGTTCTCTAAAAGAGATATAACACTTTGCATTTGTAAAACAAAGACACGTGTCCAAACAAATTATCATCTTACTTTTTATCTCTTGATATGTTGAAGTTATTTTTTAGCACTGTATATTAATTTTTAGTTATTTCATTAATATTTTGGAGGGAGGATTGGGACATTGATTTAAATCTAGCTTGTAATCAGAGAAAACTGTGCTTGCATGAATAGCACTGAAATAGTTTAGCACTTGTTCTGCAAAGGCTTATATTATCAAGAAGTGATAACAACTTTGTCCAAATAGACACAAATATCAGCTTTCAATACAAAATCAAGTACAACATGAATGAGATGAGAAATATATAACTTATACCAAATCTATAGCTGAATTAGTTCTTTTGCAAACATTTGCTCATATTTGCCACTATAATATTGTTGAAAGACTCTCCCAAGGACAATTAATACTCTCCAAGAGCATTCTTTGGCAAAAGGACCAGAACTGGGGTATGTACTAAACTAATTTTCTGATTTTAGCAACATACTTCTGATTTCCCACATAAATTTATTTTTTACCACTAGCTGCTGCAAGTCATCCCAATTCTGCCATTTAGGAGCAATTAAAGGGCAGTGATATCTCTGCAAACATTCATTTATTTAGCTTTTTCTCTGCACTAGTCAAATACACTGTAAAAGTTACTTCTGTGACAATCTACGCATCTGCATGACACAGGTTTGTATTTCTTTTAAAAAGCAAATAGATAGCAAGAAATACAAACAGATTAAATGGATTCTCTTTACAACAGACAATACACAGTGAATCAGGAAGCAAGTCAGCCATAAAATTTGCTCCATTACACACAGCATCTGAACACATTTCCATTACGGCCTGTGATTATTGTTTCACCCTTCACACTGAAACTCAATTCAATGTGACAGAGATTTTAAGTACTCTGAAAGTGTGTTTATATTATCAGTCATTTCAACATAGGATTTAGACAGACAAAATTTTAATAGTGTTGCTGTTACCTCTATTCACCATAATTTTTAACTCACTTCTGTGCTTTACAAGGCTATCTCCTAGTAATAGTCTTTCGTGATTCTTTCTTATAGCCTAACATGACATTGAGCACCATTTGACAAGATGGTTATCAAATATTTAAAGGTCAAGACTAAGTACTTCAGAATATTAATTTCCACTAGAAAGTATGGATATTTTTTAAATCAAAGTATAGCTTTTTTTCAGCTATTGTTTCTTTCTATTGAGAAAAAATATTTTTAAATACTTTTTTTTTATATATTAGTAGCCATAAACCCTAATTTCTAGAACATCTGTCCTCACAGGAATACAATTCTATTAATAACTCCCCTGGAAAGACAGTGACAATTTTAGCCTGCAATATTTGTAATTTTGTCTACAAAATTAAAGCCAGAGAAATCAGGGACATTGGAATGCCAGAAAGCCAGTTCCATTAGACTATTCTTGCATCCTAGGAAGCTTTCAGTTCTAATAAAATAAGGATTAAAATAAAAATACGAATTAAAAAATAAAAATTAATTCTGTTTACAGAAAAAAAATGTCACATTTCAGCCCAAGAAAGAAGTAAAAGGGAGAGAACGATTGGCTTCTGGTTAATTGTATCCACATTTTCTAGCTTTACCTCTAAATATGCAATTTGAAAATATTTCTGATTAGACCCATGGGCAAAAGTATATTTCTTTCATCTCTTGCACAGCCACATGAACATCATTCTGCATTTTGCAATCTTCTGGTGACACACTTTGGTCTTCCAGGCTAAAATGCTCAAAAATATTCAGAATTGTGTGCATCAATCTCTGTACCTTGACCCATAGGAGAAAGTCTTTGTAGGAAAAGTTACATTCACGTGCTTAATACAGAGACAAAATAACATATGCGGACCACTTTGTTCCTTTCATTAACTTTACTACCAAACTGGGCTTTTAATTCAGGTACAATCTTCTGGACAAAACATTCACTTTATTTGCTTCTTCAGCTTGCATGGCCAACCACTTTTTTGTGAGAAGCAGCTTACAAGAAAGGAAATACTACTGAAATGCTAATCATTTGGCTAAGCTCTAAAGTTTTACACTCCCTTCCTTTGAAGACAAATATATGTAAATCTACTGAAGACTTGCAGTTGTCAGTGAAAGGGTTTTGAGGTTAATAAGTTTTCCTGTAACCCTATCAAATTGCAATTTGCCTCCATTTCAAATGTTGGCAGGTAAATTTTGTGCATCTTAACAGTTTTGCACTGCCAGGGCTTTAGTTTAAGCTCCTGTATTTTCTAACTGGTTAACCACCCTTCTTTGATCTCTGTGAGGCCGTATCAGGTGGAAGTTCTCTTAAATCCTCAGGCTCTGTTTGGCTTCACAGCAACTTCACCAATAAATGTGCACACTCAATCCCTACTGTTTGGGTTTTTTCACAAAAATACTTGCAGAGTTAAAGGCAGAAGGTAGAAAAACATGTAGCTTACCTGTCCTGTGTAATGTAACGCTTGCCATAAAGAAAATGTTAATCCTTCTTGCAAAAATGTAAAAACTGCCTTCACTCACACTCAAGAAAATAGCATCACTTTTATTATTGTAGTAATAATATAAAGAAAGAAACCTTGTTTTTTTTTATTTTTCTAAGCTCCAGAAAGTCTACCTGAGAAACCAACTACGCTGATTTAGAGACTTTTCAGCTTAGGCTCTCTTACTCCATTTTTTGTGAAATAATTTTGGAAATGCAAGACAGCATTAAAGATTTTCTGTATTAATTCTAGGATTACAGTTTACAATCTACCAAGTTATTGTCATTGGAAACTAATTTTTCCCTCAAGTTGTAGGATGACTTCTCATTTTCTCTGTTTTCTGGTGATGCTTTTAGATGCGCTACTATCACATGGATAAATACTTTTAGCCAGGTTTTAGCAGTATATTTCTGCTTATCTGCTTTCATTTTGAAGTGTCAGTGTTCTCGTATGTTTTTCAGTTTTTCCTTTATCCTTCTTCAAGTTTTCACAATTCATTGAACAACAATAAATAGTAACAGATTCATACAGGACAGAGAAGAGATAACAGTGTAATCTCCAAATCATTTGATGATGCTTCTCCATATTTCTGCCTTCAAAAGATATGGCCACACTAAATCCAACCAGAGGAACTATCTAATCCACTTTCCTCTCTAAAACTGACCACTAAAGGCTGCTTAACAAGAATATAAAGATGTGGATACTTATAGAATAACTAGCGCAGAGAAAATCTCCACACCATGCTCATGAATATGTATTAAAATCCACCTGGAGAAGCTTCTGGATAACAAATTGCAGAATACTTCAGATTTACAATAACAGACAAACCTTTTTCTAGCACCTCAGAGATTTGCCTTCATTTGAAACAATGGTTCTGTTGCTAAACTCAAATATAAAATAAAATTATTGTCTGACACATAATTTGTGATCTGTCAAGATACAGGAGTATCTAATTAAGCAAAAATCACCTGTTACTTCAAGTTCTACCTTTATTCTCGATTTCCACTCTACACATACAAAAGCAGCTATGGATTTGAAATAATTCTCCAGAGATACATGAACAATTCAAGTATTTTTTCTCTCTTTCAAAAGAATATGCCTGTGAGAAGTATTTAGTGGTTCTTTAGTAGCTATTTAATTATGCAAGGCAATATTTATGTAGAAAATTGAGCCCTTCTGTGGTTGAATTTTGCCATGAGATTTGGCTGAGGAGTGCACTGGCTCTGGTTAGGATGAAATTAATTTTCTTCATAGTAGTCCATATGATGCTGTGTTTGTATTGATTATTGCCTACTGCACAGGATATGGTCTGATCATTGGGATCTCTATCAGTTTTAGTTTGCAGGCTGAAGTTTATGAAACAGATTTACAATGAAGCCATCATCATGGGAGTAGTTACAAATATATTACTACACAAGCAATATTCATCACTAAAGAGTCCAAATAACTTATTCTGACTTCCGGTTTAGATGCTTCATAAAAGGCAGTGGAAGGTAATGCTGCTGCCCTTGTGAGCCTGAGCTTTAATGCATTGGCAAAGAATATTGGTGTATGGTCAAAAGTATTTTTAAAATGGCAACATTTATGCTGCAATAAAAGAAAAATTGCCTTTTCTTTTAGCAGCTTAAGGTATTTCTATGGATTTTACATTACAACTTTGTTTTCTTATCCCAGACAAACATTTATGAACATAAACATACAAGAAGCTCCAAAGTTAATTATCTACAAGCAGAGATGAAATCTAATTCTCATTCAAACAAATTTATTCTGCATTTTCCCTGTTCCTAGATCTTATCATCATTTTTACTAGTGCTCCCTGCCTAGTTCTTTATGCTGCAATGGTTATGTGTACCATAAGGGGTAAGGGGTTAACTTCCCCTTCATTTCCTTCAGCTTGCTAATTTGTACATATAATTTTTTCAAACCCTGCCTCTCTATTTCTCTTACTAAAATCCATTGGAGCCTTTGTAGAAAAAGAAAGTGAAGGTTAATTGGTATGATTCCATTTCCTGGGCAGCTCTTTCATTTCACCAGGAAATGACTAGGGCTTATACAACAAAAGCTAGGTCAGAACTGTTGTTCCATTTCAAAAGGAATGTCTTTTGTATATGGTGAACCAAGTCACAAGGTTTACATTAATCCTCTTTGTCAGTAAAATGATTCATGCTACTCTGTTATTCTACTGGTATTCACATACCATTTTCACACCCTTAAATGACCATCATCTCTCTAATCACTGCAGATTAGAAGCTGTTCTACAAACAAAGGACAGGAGCCCCCTGCACTTGCCCGGCTGCAGAGGAGGCTGGTCAAGGAGCTAGAGGCCAACAGTGATGCCAGTAACCCAGAAGGAAGGCAAGCAAGCTTCATCCCTGCCCACAGCTCTCCTTCTCATGGCTCTGGGGGAGCTAGAGCCAGCTCCAGGGCACAGTGCCAGCAGCTGCTGCCTCAGGGACAGGGAGCTGGGGCCCATCGTGGTACCTGCCTGGTTGGGTAATGCCTGGGTGGACTCCCCAGGCAGGAGCAGGGCACCTGGAGGTGTCCCCAGCCACGGGCGTTGGGCATCTCAGATGGGGCCGGCCAGGCCACGCTGGGATGTTGGTCCGCAGGTGGGGGTCAGCCCATCAGGACCCATGGCTGGGCAGGGCAGGGCTGTGGGGTGCTGGAGACAGGGAGCTGGCAAAGCAGAGATGTTGGAGATGTGTTTCTTCACTGAAAAATCAGTGAAGATTTTAAATCAGTGACACACAATTCGGTTTGAAAAATGGAAAAAGAGCAAACTTAGTAAATACTGTGTTTAACAGAACAATATAATAGAACTATATTTTGTTTCTCTTCAATCAAGCATCATCTGTACTGTCTCTACCTCAAACCATAAGTTTCACCCAGTTTCCTTTCACCAGAGGCTGAGCAGTATCCTCAAAAGTTCTTTTTCTTTTGGAGAAGAGTTTCATAGCTGCAGTTAAATTTTTTTATTAACTAAATAGGTTAAAATGTATATAAATTAAAAGTTTAATCTTTACAAATATATCATTAACGCAAGAGAAGTTCTAGAATTTGCTGAGGTCTTCCACAAGGTGTCAGTTACTTCATATAAAAGCACTGCAATTTTCTGCATGTCCTCCAGGTGTAGCATTTCCACAGTTTATGAGCACTATCTAGCTCTCACCACTGATAACTCTATGCAAAAAACTACATACAGTTTTAAATTGCATCCAAACAGTCCCAATGACTACAAAATATTCATAGAGTTTGTATCAAGATGGAATCTTGTTCTATATTTATTAAAAAACCACAGATTTCAGGGCATTTTGGTAGAGATGAGTTTAAACAAAGCCTCTTTGGGATCTTTTTATAACTTCGGAAAAATGGTCTGCCAAAAGCAACACCATCAAAGTACATTCATGGAATTTATACCATTCTTGTGAATATATTACTGGTTCTTAATTTTTGAAAGTAATGCTATAGTGCCTTTGCTAATAATTTATTTAATGCCAGTTTACAAATGTATAGCATATCTGAGATCCTCAAAAATTTTGCTGCAGTTTACAATGTTCATTATACAATATCTCATGAGTCTGAGGAACAGAATACCTTAGTTTTATAGGGAGAGGAAATAAATCATGAGACTGTTGTATACTCTTTTGTTCCAGTGATTTGATACATAGAAACAGAATACTTTGTTGCATCAGACCTAATAGACCTAACTTAAACATTTTAATATGGATTTTTTCCACTTTGTGGGAGCAGGAATGCAGAAGTTTAACACTCTTTCTTTTCTGTTGAAATTCTAGAGGGAAAATATAAGCTCTCTGACAGATGCAAGCTTATTTATCCTAATTAATTTCATGGATACTCATGGTGCAGAAACAACAATTTAAAAACGGTATAGTAACAAAAATTCAAGTAATATGTGTACCATTCTGACAACTAATAATAGTTTTAGGGTTTTTGTTGTCATTAGTGATGGCAACACTAAGAACAAGGGGGTTGTTGTTTGGTTTGTTTGATTTTCTTTCAGTGAAGTTAATAAGAATTTTTAAAATCCCCTAAGATGCTGGATGTTCATTGAAAGATGCTTAGGAACACATTACTCTTAGCCCATGCATACCATGAACCAGATCTCAAAAGACAGAATATCTCTGTGATGTTTTATGCTAAAATATAGTTTCACAGCTGAGGTGATTTCTTGTTCATATACTAGCATTCAGAGTTCTCAGTTTTCCCATTGAGATGGATCCTTCATCAAATCAAACCAACAATTGTTGTTTGTAGAGTCTTTAATCCTGTAAAAATTCATATCTAATTTTTATATTTGTCCATGAATATATCAAGGTACTGCTAATCCTAATGTGATCATTATACAGATGGAAAAAATCCGGATCATAACTGAAATGATGAAATATCTTTGGTGAAATCCTCTTTTAATGACATTCAAATACAAATAAGAGAGACAAACAAGAGCTTGCCTACGGATTTCCCCGTGTGGTTCTGGAGAATGTTATGTGGGCATATCTATTCACCCTTCCACACATCTTTGACTAATCACACCAAAGAAAATCATAATCCAATCCACAAGAAAGATAGGCTTGAAAATTATAACTAGCAATTTTATGAATTTTCCATTGTAATATTGTAATTGTGTTATAGTTGTAATAGTGTAGCACAAAACCAGATGCTGTTCAGAAGGAGTCCAGTTAGAACTTGTGAATTACTCTGGATAAACATAATGTACAGAATGTTTCATGATTTGGGTGTCTGGTTTGGTTTTTTTTCTTTTTGTTTTTTATTAAGTGGAGTGAAATTGAAGTTTGACAAAGTTACTTTGTCCTAGGCACTATTACAGCTTTTGAGACATCCTTTAAAAACAACATTCTTAATTTGTACTACCTAGTATATAAACTTCTCATTATGTCTCCTTTGCATTCTTACTATCTTCTATATATAGAAAATACTGATTTGACTACAAGAGGCAGTACCCGAAAAAACGGCCTCATGAAATAGAAATGGAATGTGATGTGTGTAACAGTGAAGTCACAATAATATTAATGAAGGAGAATTGCAATCACCATTTCTAACTGTAATATTATTATTCAACTCATACAGCTCGAAGTGAGGTGTTTCTCTAGAACAGAATTTATATCATATTATTTGTCACCGTTGCATTACTGAGAGTAATAAAAATAGTTTCCTGAGAATTTACATTTTTATTGAACTTCTGATTAAGAGATTTGTTTTTATGTGCTTCAGCAGAAATGTTAGTTCTGAGTGGGGAAAGTTTACTTCAGTTTCAAGCATGTAATTTACAAGAATGGGAAGAGAAGAGGAAAGAGAGATATAACATTTTAATGAGCAAGTGACCATAGCTTTCCTTAAGCATAAAACTGTCTTTCCTGAATCATTTCTTGTAACTTCTGAGACAAAGTTGAAAGTAACAGAAATTAACTAAGAGATCTTTTGTATTTTTATTCACACACTTCAGAATTAGGAAATTTTGCCTTTATTTTTGTATCAATTTTGTAGATATTTTACCCCCTTTCCCTTTGGGTCTGTTCTGTGAATGGTTGACAAAGAAAACAAGTCAACCAAAGTTTCTCTTCTTTTAACATGACAAATGGCCCTGTGCTCTGCAGAACTCTTGAGAGTAGAAAGTAGAGACATATGTGGAAAGAAAAGGGCTGTGTTTCAGGCCAGTATATGTGATTAAGAAAGGGCAGGTTAATAGCCAGAAAGGCATCCCCCATCAAGGAACAGCAAGTTCCCTAACAAGGTATAGGCAGTATTGCAGCTTAACCATAAATAGCAGGGAACCAAAGGGGTGTTTCAAGGGTCCTGATAGTGTTATTGATACTTGGTAGTTGTTATTTTGTATTTTCTTGATAGCAGTTCCTGTGCTGTATAATAAACAAGCAATCGGCTCAAGCCAACTGAAGCTGACAGATGCTATGTAAAATAGAGTTCTGGTGACACATCAAAATAGAAAAGCCAAACCACATGATAAGTGGAGTATAGATCTGTCCGGGTTGGGAATGCACTGCGGTAAGCTAAACTTCAGAACAAACACACAGATCCACATTCCTCTTCCAGGCTGAGTATTTACTTACATGCTGGGGCATGCTTTCATTTATCCTGGAGGTGTTTCTCCAAATGTCCAGGTCAGGCACAGTTTAGAGTATTCTGCAGCTCCTGTCTAGGAGCATAATTGTGGTTTCATTCATGAAATTCAGAAGGTAGTGCGGTGTATCTATCTCATCTGAAGTTGAGGTGAGAACACTTTTCACATAAAAAAAGGAAATGCATTGTGTTCTTAAAATTTACAATGGATTATTTCTAGAAGACACTTCACAACGGTAGCTGTTACATATAATAAATAATTTTATTGCCTGTTTCTCAGAGTTGAGCCTGAAAACAAAACAGAAAAATCCACTATTTTCTCCAATTTTCAATTTCCTTTACAGTACTATATGCAAACAGTTTTACTGAAGGACAGTGTGCCAAAAATATTAATTTAATTAATATATTTTAATTTTTTTAATACCAAAAAAGCAAACTGTTATGTTTGGTTTTTAGAGGCATTCACACTAGATTGTACAACATATATAGAAGTTCTAGTGAACCGATCTTACTTTGATTTTAGTGGCCATTTATTTTCATAACATAAATATTTCTGCTTTGAATTATTTAATGTCGTACCTGAAAAGCAACACTGACTTGAATGTTGTACGATAATGAAAATATCAAGAGGAACTTGATAGAAATAAAAAAAAAATTGTGACTGGGTCAAGAAAGTAGTTAAATGATGGCTCTGAATGCTAATAATGTCTAAACAGGTTTGTCATATTCCAACTAGAATACAAAAACCACTTAACCTAACACAACTTCTGTTTAGAGACAGGGTTTAATGTTTTCCCTTAATGATTTCAGGCTTAATAAGCTGTCTTTTTCTTAATGACCTTAGGAAAGCCAACCAAGAACCAGCAGTTCCACATTATAACATCTCTGGTTTACTTAAAACCTAAACACTGTGCAGATAGCTGCAGTAATGGCTGTCTCAGCTGACCTACCAGTAACCCCTGTTCTGACCTGTAGGAATCACCCTCTCTCCAGAGGGCAAGAAGTTATTTCCATTATGGGGCTTACTAATTCTTCTGTTTCAATGGAAAAGTTTTAGGTAGAAAACATTTCCAAGGCTTGCCTGGCTTTTTACATGCTTAGTTTCTCTGAAGTTTTCATTATGACACTACCAACAAGCTTGATTATCCATCCCTCAGAAAAATAATGCAAATGCAAAAAAAAAAAAAAAATGGAGCAATTCAAGACCTCAAACTTGAAAATTGATTTTTTTCAATTGTCACAACTAGAAGGGAAAAACAACCGCAATGTTTGCCATACTTGCCCACAGAGCCCTACTAGCTGACCAGCTCAGGAAACCCTGTATCCTGCCATTTGCACAGCTATTTGCAGTATTCATCGTCACTGCATATTAAAGACCATGTAAACATCTTCTTGCGAAGGGCAGCAGATTCCTTACTGTGTCAAGAACAATTCCATTTGCTTCAGTGTCTTTTTAATCAAAACAAGCCAATCAAGATCAACAACGTTATTAAGGTAAATATAGCGTATAAATATCCCTTAACAAGTAAAGGTACCAAAGGAACAAAAAAGTTATTACAGCATTTACTCCTACTGTTTGCAAGAGCAGTTATATTCCTAAGTACATTTATTTATCTGACACAATTCCTTTTTCAGGATGATGACAAAGTTTGCCCTAAAACTTTGACATTTGCACAATTCCTGAAAAACACTCTTTAGACCATTGTAAGGCAAGAATGGAGAGGGGACTTTTTTTAAAGACAAATTTGGAGCACAGTGCATCTGTCCCATAAGAATTTGATTTGTGTGGCTCAAAGGGCCAATATATTTATTAAACATATAGTTTAGTAGACAGTAGTATTTTTTCAGAGCCTACAGTAGAACATCATACAATAAAATCTGTTTGGAAAATGGGTTTAACAAAGAAGGAATTATACATACCTCTATATATATACTAATCCCTCTTTTGGGGGTATATATGCCTGCTCTTTGAATTATTAAAGAAGTAGGTGTCCTTTAAAAAGATACATTTTTAAGAAATAAAATAAAGCTCATCTGTAGTTACTAGCATTATGATTTTACCTTGGCAAAATATTATTCCTTTTTATTTTTACTTTCATGACATTACACTTTGTGCAACAGGAAAGAAGAAACAGTTGAACATGACATATGTCAGCACTTAGTGCAAAAACCTTGCATTTAACTGGTAGATTCTACTTCTCAGTTCTTTAAGCTACAATTTCACTTTAAACTTATTTCATATTTACTGACTAAAACCATCAGAACCTAGTCTTATTAGCAGCTCAAAATTAAGTCTGCTACTATAGGAGTTTAGATACGGTTTCATTTTCTTTAGTACTGAATGTGTTTAAAGAATGAGACATTAAACAGGGAACATAGAGAACCAAACAAAAATTATTAATTTCAGATTAGAATTTCTTTCTTCTGGATGAACTCTGTCAATAAGGTAGCTCTGTGGAGGGATGGGGAGAAGGTGCCAGATACAAATTGGAGTTTATTGCACAGGTGTAACAAAAAAAAATGGGAAAGCTATTAGTGGTTGTCCAACCCAGAGTAGAGCGCAATTTTTTCCAGTTGTTTTCTCTTTTTCCCTAAACATTAAATAACTACATGCAATACTCTGTTTTACAGACTTTTAAGAAATATCTTTTATGCTGTGTGACATACGCTGTATATCAAGGTTAAGGCATTTTTACATTTAATCATCAGCATACAATGCTTATACACCCCATTATTTAATAGCTCTGAGCGTCTACCTACTCACAGTCAGAGTGGTACCAGAGATTATCTCTGATCTCCATGGAATTACTCTGGTATTATAACTGATAAAACCAAAACCTCAAGCACTTGGCTGTGTGTGCTGCTTGTTGCATGCACCCTTTAGTACACTTAGATGAGGTGTCAGGAGACTGAAATTCGGGTGCTGTGCAGGAGGGAAGGTGAGGCACAGGCTCTAACACTGCCAGTTTCTTGCCACAGTTCCGTGCTTGTGCCACAACAGCTGCATTTTAGAGTATCCTTAGACCCTGACGAGTTTCAGTACCAAGCCCAAGCTACCCATGCTTCTTTCTTTCAAGGTCCTGCATACTCACCCTTCAAACTAAACACTTTCTTTACTCTTAAGCACAAAGTGGTATTTACTACTCATGTAGCAAACACTTCTAACATGTGACAAAGACTGCTCGTTCCACTAAACTCCTGCTTCTACCGAGGATTGCTGTGAGCCAGACTGTTACCTAACATGTACTTTTGACAATAATTCCTTTATTTTGAAGATAATTCCTTTCACACTAAAAACATTCTAAGTGTCAAAAAGAAGAACAATGAGTTGGCCTCTTCATTACCACAGAAATGAAGACATAACAGGCAAAACGAATGTTTTCTCTGTACCAAACTGAGAAAAAATTCTTGCTTTTATTAATAGAACCTGATATGATAATACTTTTTTTCTTTCCATTTCTTCACAATAATTAATTATCCTAATACAGAAGGCATTTTATATGTGAATAGAGCAGATTTAACTTTTAGTTATAAATAAGTCTGAGATTCACTTTTTCTCAAATGGAATAGACCATCACTAAAGTGACCATGACTCACATCTTTGTTGCCCTTACCTTGACTCATTATTTTTGTGATGAAATTCCCCATATTTCCCACTATGTGATATCAACTTTTTTTTATTGCCTCAAACAACATGTATAATAAATCATTTTGGAAAACATTTATTAGAAAATGCATTTTAGGACAATGTGTTTGTCCTGAAATAATGTTCTTTTCTTCCTCAAATTTCTGTAGAACCTAGGAAATGGGAGACCACAGGAAATTTCAAATACTCTTTAGGGAGTATCATTTTATGTTCATTTGTTCTCAAGTCAGCAATGACAGCAAGGTTTCCGTCCATCTCCGGGGAGTTTCCTTGGAAATTTTATTCTTTTGGTACCTGTGCTTCTGGTCTTGTTTTCAGCTGGGACATGAGTGTAGACCTAAGCTTAGGTTCTGTTTTGTAGTAGGTGGATGTGTACCACTGCCACAATGCTCTATCAAACCAAAAAGAAATTGGTCCCAGTTTATTACGGCACTAGAGAGTCCCTGTATCCCAATGCAAATCACATCAATATTCACAAAATTCTTAGGTAGCATTTAATTAATTAATTGAAGAAGAGGACTTTCACCATGCCAACCTGATATATCATAAACATGAAATTATTTAGATGTCTTCTTACCTGTGTGGTCTACAGGAAAAAAAATTTAGAAAGTAGTTTGCCTAGTAAAAAAATCATTGCTTTCAGTAAAAAAATACCATCGTTTATGTGGTTTAATTTTTTTCTAATATAAAAGTTTTGTGTTTAATCTCTCTTGTAATAGTTCAACAGCAGAAGCAGCAGGTTATTTGGCCTTACTTGGATAAGAATACTTTTGCTAACAGAACATGTCCTACCATTTGTGATTTGAATAGGAAATCAAAGCCAATACACATGGTATTTCATCCAGTAAACATGACATTCCAGAATGTGAATGGGAACAATATGGGCAAATTCCTGCTTTGAAGTCAGCGATAATCTCCAATAGACCTAAGCACAGGCCACATTTCACTTGATGAGTTCTACAATCTGTCTCTAAATATGGCTGTAAAATCTGAAAGTAAATAATTGACAAGGCGGGTTAAGATGGAATGACTTGACAAGTGTGAAAAGCATTAGATATTCATATATCTGTCTCAATGTTTCCAGTGAATTCGTGTTTCATGATTGATAGACATTTAATATGAATTAAAATAAATGTGAGCTCAACCATTATGAGAAAACAGACAAGCCACATGGAGAGAGCATATCCCACTTCATGGTTTGAAAAAAGAATATTCATGTCTTTTTCAACAGTAGAGAATCCAGTCCTCAGTCAAAATTACTGGGGTTTTTGGTGTCTAATAAGTTAATTCTCAAGAAAGCAAGATGTTCAGAGCCTCTCTTACTTTTTCATTCTCTTCATACTTTTCTCCCTCCCTCCTCAATTCTGCCCCTCATTTCCCCTTCCAATGTGACTTCTTAATATCTAGGAACATTATAGATTACATTTGCTGTTTCTGTAGGAGGGGAATTATTAGAGTCTCTCCATCTTCTTCCTGGTAACCTGCTTTCATGAAAATTCATGGCTCTTTTACACTGCCCACCCAGATTCAAAATTCTTTGAAAGATATTAGGCTTTTTCAGTACACTGAGTGGTATTTACTCACAAATGCATATCTGTATTAAGCTTGCAATCATTTATGTAGCACTGAAGACTGACAAACATACTGGAGGATATTTTTTTTTAATGCTATCATTTTCTCTGATATATAAATCTCATTGAAGTGCCACAAAGAAATAGCAAGGATTTTCTGCATGTATTACAAAATGGCTGCCAAGCATAATTTGAAGTGATCAACCACAAAAACCACTAGTTAGAAACTAACAACATAAAGTTAAATGCATTAGGTCTCTACTTTCAGAATTTACACTACAAAAAATATGGATGCTTACTCTGTATGGGCTGAAAAACTGACAATGAAAACTTACTGTATTGGGTCCTATGTATCTCACTGATTCATGATCCAAATAACTGTCTGTTTCCTCCTTCTCATAGATTTTTTCTCTATATTTTCCTTCAGATGTTTGAGTGCTTATGCTCTACCAGCAGAGATTCTTCAGAAAATTAAAAGCTTTGAGGGTTACTATTAAAACTTAAAACTGGAGGCAGAGTCCTATAACACAAAAATAAACAGAAAATATTGGTTTTATTTGGGTCAAAACTTTACCTACTTCAGGGGAATTTGCATATTTAAGGACATAAAGAGTGCCTATTGGACTGAAATACGTCAAAAGGTTTAAAAGGTGTAAGAATCAGAAACTTTTATTATTCTGATAAGCATAAATAAAAAAAAAAATTCAAAGTTTTCCTGAATTCTGTCATCTTGGTTGTTTTGGAAGTTTATTTAAAAGTTTAGGACAAAGTGAAAAACTAGTTCTATAGACCTGGTGTCTATTTAGCTTATTGCTGGAGTCTTATTTTAGGGCAAATATACTCCAGGTGCTTCTGTTCTGCTCTCTATCTACTCTCTGTTCCCAGAATGTGACTGAAGTGAGTAGCAGCATTTAAAGTCTTTAACCTTTAGACAGTCCTAAAAGCATTCCACATCCTCCTGAACATCACATAAGCCAGTGTGGTGTTATATGCAGTGGACCCATAGCCACATCTGATTCTCAACATGCAAACCCTTACTTGGAGGCTTTGATAGACTGTCAGAAATTACAAGGAAAACAATATAAATGCTGCACATAGATTAGCAGATCATTATTAGCCCTTTCTACACTAAAAGCTGAAACCTCCTTGATCCTGGACTATAAAAAGCCTTCTGAAGCATTTTGAGTTTCTCTTTGATTCTTGGCCCAAGCTTTAATTTTCTCACAGTGCTGCAGCTCTGGGTTTCATTAGGGATATCATCACAAATTCCTTTGTGCCTCTACTTGTTTGGAAGTGTTACTTGCACCCTCATCTTGGCATGCTTCCCCACCTTCCCCATATAAAAATTTAACTGACAATACAAATGCCTGCTAATGAGCATTGTTTATTTTTTGCATCCAATTTGGTCTTATCATTAACCTGTAATACAAAAAAATCTTATCAGATATCTCAAAACAACAGATTTGCTATCGTGTTATTCTCAAATTCTTTATAAGTATTTTGTATTTATATTTTTGCTGCATTTTCAGATAGTTTATTTCTTTATGGAAGCTTATTTTCAGCTAAATGGTTTTTTTTAATCTATGTTGAATGTGAACTCCTTTAGCGCAATAAAATCGGGAAGACTTATACCTTGCTAATGTGCACTGATCACTCCAAAATACAATGCATTATATTCCTAGCACCTGTTAATCAGTGTGAATAAACACTTTAAGAGAAAGTCTCACTTGCAAGCTATTATTTAGCAATTTCTTATAACCACATGGTAAGCATATAATAACATTACTTTATATTGAGGGGACAAAAGTGGCCAAGGACCAGATATCTCTCCAGGTTCTAGGAAAACTCAGAAGGGGAGGGAATGAAAAACACAAGAACAAAAAAATCAAAAGTAATAGCAAGGAGGTGAAGAGGCTTTCTTGATGCCAAATTGGATCTTGAATGTGAAAGCCTGACAGAAGAGAAAAATTTATAAGGATGAGAATAATAGGGTGAGGAAAAAAATGTTCGTTGTAATGATAATAATGATGACATTATTGCTTGTTTGGCATAATAGTATTACAGATCTAAGACATTATGTCAGTGAAATAAAGCTTTAGAAACTTTTTTTTTACCTTATACTGAAAAAGGGTTTTGACTGTGAAGCTCCAGAACTGGTTAAAATATACTGGCTGCTATGATCAGGACTGAGCATATGTAAAGGAAAAAAAATTATTTTTATAGTCTACCAGACTCATAAAACTGTCATCTGAGGTATTGTTCACTGTTACGTTTGGATTTGAAGCTACTTTATATTTCTTGTCAGACTTTTATTTGTCTTTCTTAGGCTGAACTGTTTGAGGAAGATTTCAGCTGCAACAGCACAGCCTTTTCTGAGAATGAGATTTTGGCACTTAAAAAATCTTCCACTGAAAATCTCCATGCTTGTATCATCAAGAGTAGAAATTTAAAAGTTGTCTGGGCAGTGTCCCTGATGTGACATGCACTATTTTCTGTCTCTGAAAAATTCCCTTTATTGTGGTTGAATTATAAGGCTTTCAAAGACTGCTGTTTACACCTGGTCAGTCAGGGTTTCCATGATTCCACCTGCACTCCGCACATTGTTGCCATGAGATGCAAGGCTGTAATAGAACTTCTTTATGATTGCTCCAGCTAATTGCTAAATTCTGTGATACAGGACCCTGGAGCTGAAAGCAAAATGTCCATTTCTTCTCTCCTCATGTACCTTTAAACAGGCTCCCACACAATGCAAGAGAAAAGGACACTACCTATCTTGAGTGCAGAAGAGTGACAAGCATGGATGTACAGCTTGCAAGTCAGCAGAAAGAGAAAAGTGAGGAAGAAGTTGCAGAGTTAAGGAAATATGGGAGCCATAGAAGAGGCTCCAGAAAACACAAATATCTGGAGTTCAGAAACATGCAAAAGAGCCAGGATGCTGGGAAAGACACATACAGAGGAGGAACATGGCAAAAACCTAATGTCTTTCAAAATTTATCAGAAAGTATGAATTAAAAGAGGAGGGATTTCAGGAAAAGGAAGAGCACAAATGAAGTTGAATCCACTCAGGTTTTACATGATGCAGTTAGATACCCAGTGAAAAATCCCAATGAGACATCTAATATTTGTGATAAGTTGCAAATAAAATAAGTGAGCACTGCAATTATGTACATATTGCTTTCAAAAACTTAGATATTCTTAAAATAATCATTTTCAGGTCTCATTTTTGGCACACAGAAATGGACACAGTAAATTTGGCTTTAATCTCTTTGTGCTTCAGTTCCCTAGCTGCAAAAATGGGACATTGATAATATATTTTCAAAGGGAAAACAAAGATAGGTTTAGGAGCAGCCATGAAGCAATTAGCTGATGTGATAAGAGAACCAAAGAAATTCCCAGGAAAAGAAATTAATAATTCTGCAGTCAGTCAAGGTTTTGGATGATGTAGCATAAATAAGGCCTGAGGCTAAACCACATAGTGAACAAGATAAAAAGAAATGTTGGATTACTATTACTCACTCTAGAAGTCAGAGATCTCCTGGGAGAAAAACTGTGTGTGATTGTGTAATTAAAGATTATATCATAACACACACGCACAAGGGGATGAAATAAGATTGAGCGGAAAATGTTCATTCCTGTCTGTCCTTCTTTTCTGACTTTCAAAATTTTAGATCAACTATTTCAAATGTCATGTTAGAATAAAGATGCATTTGTGAATTTTTTATAAGGATACCAAAGAGATTTTTTTTTGTAAGTATTGAAATTAATATTAGCACTGTAAGCAAAAACTGTTTATTTATGCATTTAAAAAGACAAAATAAAATTATTCCACAAAAAAAGCCTGGTTCAGAACAGTAATGTATAGCTGAAGTTGCCTCTTACTGCTTCGTTCATATTGAAATTACATGTTGCACGTGTTTCTCTTCTCCATGATGTTTGATGGCAAAACACATCATACCCTAAGTCACTGAGAAACCTGCTGCTCACTAGCATTCTTAGATAGCTGAAATTCTAACAAATTCTCCTTACCCTCTGTGTTTTCTTATCATTTGCTTTTTGACCTTCTCAGTCCAATGCAATCCAGATAAACTTTCTGCCACTGTCATCTTTATAATGAGTATCAAAATACACATAGGAAATTCTGAGGAAAACTTTTCCGTTCCATCTGCACCACTTGATTACTGGCATTGAAGTAGCTCTTGGACCAAGAAAAATACAATATAAACCACATACTGAAAAACCAAGCACAGTTATTTGAACAATGTCAAGAAAACACCTCACTCTGCAAAAACTTAGTATTTCACTCCATTCTTCATAATTAATCAGAAATGGATTCTTTCTTAATATTAAGTTATTCATGCTGAAAATAAGAAAAAAACAGAATATTGTCTAATGAGAGCTAGCCTTCTTGTGTCAATAATATGAGTGATGCACTACTACTTACAGGAGATGAACTCTTCATCTTAAAAAATAATGGAATCATGAAATGGCTTGGGTTGGAAGGGCCCTTGAAGATCATCCAGTTCCAACCCCCTGCCATGGGCAGGGGCACCTTCCATTAGACCACGTTGTTCACAGCTCCAACCTTACCTTGAACACTTCCAGGGATGGGACATTCATAACTTCTCTGGGCACTCTGTTCCAGTGCCTAACCCCTCTCACAGTGAAGAATTTTTCCCTAAGCCAGTTATCTTCCCTTCTTGATGAGGCCCCTATTGATGCAAACAACCCAACAGCTGTCTTAACGTTGAAGTTCAGTGCAAATGTGAGTCCAGGTTTAGAATTTCAGCAACTAAATCGGAAATGTTGCTACCATGTGACACAGCAAGTTGAAGCATTTAAGTTCCTTCTCTCAGACTGATTGCTTAGAAAGTATGAATGGGTGTATTTCTCCTAAGAGACTTTATTATGGATCAGGTATCCTGTGCCTGTGTGACTGTAAGTCAGGTAGGATATTTGTTGTGTTGTAGCAATGTCAAATACATAAAACCTAATTTATTTGCATGCACTGGGCAATTTGACAAAATAGAATGATACTTCTTCACCTGAACCAAGTAAAACTTGGCACAAGCAGATGAACTAATGCAAACCCAGTGACTTTCATAGCACCATGGCACTATGGTCAAAAAAAGAATACTGACCATCTTTTGCAAAGCCAGAAAACGAGATTCCCGTTTAAAACACACATAAAAAGGCAAATACTTTCTGACAGTGCGTTCTCACTATTTGATCTATTAAAGAGAAACTGCTTTTGGTTCAATTTCATTATCTTTCTTCTAGGCAATCTATAATGTGGAAAAACACTTGGCCACATCAAGTGTCCCTTTATTAGCTTATGTTCAATACAAATCTCATCAAAACCAGATTAAACACCTCTCACTCATATCAAAAATGTGAAGCTAGGTTACCATCTACCAGATCACAGAATATATTGAAGATGTGGGGATGTACAGTATGTATCTGCAAAGGACAGGAGGGATGGGTAGAGGGTGAGAAGGTCTCATTTGTAGTTATTCACAGCTGGTTTATTCATCATCTTATGTACTTGTACAAACATGTATTATATTCCCCCTTTTTTGAAAATATATATGTTTTATTGACATCCTGAGAACAAACTGCAACAGCCACCTTCTCTTTTAGGCACAGTAACTAAAAGCATTAATCTGCTTTACTTAAATATTTTTTCTTCAGCGCTTGTGATATGAATTTATATGAATTGTGAATAAAGCTGTTTTAGGGTTTATGACTGATTTTAGGATATTGCTGGGACAAGCAGGAAGGAGGAAAATAGATTCTGAGGATTAGGGTATGATAACCATACACTTGAATACCTCTGAGAGCTTTCTTAAGTGAAACATTTCCCATTCTTTGAGATTTGCTTTTTGAAGAAATAGTGTTTAAAAATTATAATTGTTGTATTTTAATTTTTTTCTTCCTACATCGAAAAGCAAGGATTGTATTAGTAACCCTAAGACCACTTTAGAAACTATACATTTTACTTTCTGCTATTTTTCAATCCTGAATTTCCTATTATTTTCAAATACTGGATTTTCTGCAGTCTTTAAATCCAGAATCTCTTCTTAGCTTTTTTTCAACTGCAACAATTCAGAAAGTATTCCTAAGTGTTCAAGATAAAAAGTAGTCAACATATTTTTAGAATTTTTTTTTACCAAGTTAGCAGTCAAATAAAATAGAAATATTGATGTCTGTCAAGGCAGAAACCAGGTCTCTTCTAACAATAAAGAGTACACCCCTTTTGGCACCTGAACTCAGTCTTAAATTTTTTTCTAATGCACTTTACTGAAAGTTGATGAAGTCATTCTGTTTCAGTCATGTTCAGACATGAAAGTGATTCAAAGCACAACATTTGCAACTTTCAGTTTAGGTTTCACAGGGCAATAAAAGACTTTGCTAATATAGAACAATTGTTCAACTTGCCTGATTATCTGAGGAGAGGCTTGATTCCCAAATGGACTCCTCTGTCAGACATTAAACTGGCAGCTGGTTAGAATTACCAAAATGAATAATGAAGTACCACTGACATCTGGATGGGTTCTAGGCAGGCGCTGATGTATGAAGATAATTTCTTTGTTTTAAAGAGTGATCCTTTCCGTGTCACTGATATGATAAAATGCATCTTCACTTAAGCTGTGAAGTGTGTTATGGAAACACAGAATTACAATAACTACTTAAAAGATTTAAGGGAACTGAATCATAAATAAAATTTTCTCTCTCCATGTCCAAGCCAAGTATTGACATGATGAGATAATGCAGTAAACAACCCAATAAAATGACCAAAAATTAAGTTTAACCCCTCTAAGTGCTTTGAGCTTATGACATGCCTGATAAAATCTTCCACATATGAAGTAACTTTCAGCGTGATGATTTGCCAAGACTATATAATTGATTTTCAAGGAGCAAATGCATTGCTTTATAGATTTCCAGTAAGATATATGACATAGTTTTCAATTTGGTTCAGTGACACAGAGAGAAAATTATAGAACGTGACCTCACATAAGAATATCTTCCCATGTTTTGCAGTAACAGCTTTGAAACACACTGACACAATGAATTTCTTGTTAATTATTGTTAAAAGCATCAGTACATTATCTTTGCATACATTTGAAACAGCATTTGATAAGTTAAAATGGAGACAAAACCAGTCATGTGAAATAGTTCCCCAAACCTTGTTTGGTATTACTACAAACATTATTTCAGGTTTAAGAAGGGGAATGTATCTGGGTGTTTACAAATAGAATAAATGGCAGCAAAGTATCATTATTTTCTTCTAGCTGCTAAAATATAGATGTGTGTATGTAATACAATTTTATATGTATACATATATTTTTTATATATATAGGTGTAATTATTGCTTAACACTTTGAAAGCTTTTGATGTATGTCTAAGGTCAAAATTAATCAGCTATCTGGAAATCACTCAGAAAAAGAAGGCTCTGTAATTTTCACAGAGGCAGGTTGACATCTTTACTCGAAGTGTCTGATAAAAAGTGAACCAGTTCCTCACTTTTCAAACCGCTATGTCATCCAGGATTACAAGGCTGCTGTACTGAAAGCCATTTCCACACCAAGCCAATAACTGCAATACAAATTGGAAAATTTTTGTAGAACTCAGTTGGGGAACAAGTGGAAGGGTTGTGCTTTCTTTCTTTCTGACAATTTTAATTATCAGACTAGTTCAAGCAATTTCAGGGAAATCCCTGAGGGAAAGTAAATATGTCTCAAACTTACTCAAAGTTTCTACTCTGAATGGTCTCCATGCAAAACAAGGTCAGTCACGAACAACAACTGTATGAGAGATCAGCTATTTACGATAAGTTTCACACTCTAAAGAGGAAGAAATTAAATCAGTTGCTGATTAAGTTTTGTAATTATTTTGTAATTATTTTGCAATTATTATGTAAGAAGGCCTTATTATACTTTGTTCACCACATTACAGAAGTTAGAGCAGTGGTAGGTTTTGTATGTCTTTAGAGCTACTTAGATGGGGAAAAGAAATTCCTGTGCAGATTCTATTGAAGGCACTTAAGTCTGCATACGAAGACTCATAAAAAGTCTTTTTACATGTAACAGATTTTAAAGTTACATGAGCTTTTTATATCTTTCATTATTTATTCTTTAATATCACACACATAGTTCAATTAAAAGTGAATTTTTCTCATAAAGCCAAAATGTTCTTCATTTTGCTAGTGCATCTATCCTATCTGTAAGCTAAGATACACAGTGTAGGCATTAAATGAATGCATTTTTTGACACATCTTCCTGATTACTTCTCAGTAATTGCAGATTTCATTAATTGTCAGTTTGCTGTTCTTTGCCTCTTAGTGGTTGTTGTTGTATAGGGGATGACCTACAATAACATAAACTATCAAGTTAAAAAACCCCTCCACTTCTTAGATTGACAGACATAGCTGTGCTAGCCTTTTTAAACTTAAGACCAATGAGAAATAAATTCTGTTTTATCCTATTCAGCCAAAACAACAAAGTAATGGGGGGTTTTCCTACAGATTTAGTGTAAAAGTCCCCAGATGAAAAACACGAAAGCCTAGATATCAAACAAGTTGAAAATGCTCATGTTCAACACCTGCACTGTGTGAGGGCCAAGAAGCAAGCTAAAGCCTTTGCTAACCAAAACACCTGCTTGATAGTTTTTAACCCTTTCCTCTCCATTCTCAAATGCATTACTTAAAATAGGAGAGGATTGTAATAGAATGATGCAATCAAAGAGATGTTAAAACACAGTTTTAAAATAGAAACTACATTCTGCTTTCTTGTCAAAATGTATCAAATTACAATTTTATTTGTATTGGAGGGCTATGTAGCTTGACAGATTTTCAATAATACTGGAAAGGATTATTTATGGCTATAAACTTAAGGGAAGAAATCATACAGGCTGTGTAGAATTGTTTTCTGTGGCTAGCAAAATGTTTGTTTTATCATATATCTGACCAGGCATATGCTGCAAAAAAACATGAGTGGTCTGATCCCTCTCCCTGCTTTTCAGAGGCTGCAATGACATGATTATAGACCATCGAGCCAAAGCTGAGCCCAGGTAGCTATCGGGTCTGCTTTGGCAGTCCATAAGCACTGAGTGTACATGCTTAAGTGCAGAGAGCTTACGTTTAATGTCACAAATAAATTAACAAGGGCATGTGTTGCAGTAGTTCCTACATTCCAATGTCCCCCAAGTCCTTCAAAAAGAAGAATATTTGACAGCTTTTCTTCTGTCATAATTAATATTAAAAAAGAGGTTCACATTATTAGGTCCTCAGTTACCTTTAATATAATCCACACAAGGATAATTGCCATTGCCAATAGAAGCAGTTTGCCTAACTGTGAAAACTTGTGCAGCAAGTGCAGCTAATATATCAGTTTAAGTTGAGTCACTTTCTGCTTCCTTCACTATTCCATGTAGAAAACATCTTCTAGTGTCTTCCATTATTGCTTGGAAAGTTACAAATAAATTCAAAACCTATCCCTGTATAGTCAAATAACATGAGGTATTGCATATAGGAGATAATTCTACTTCTTGCAGCAGTAAGCAAGGTTGAGGGTGGACTCAAATAAGTACAGCTAGAGCCGTGCAAACTATGCGTTTTCCCCACACCTAAATTATACTGAAGAATGACCACACCAATGAAGCAGCAGCAGGACCTGTGATTTAGTTGGAAGAACTGGCAGAAATTCTTCATGTTTAAAAATAAGTGATGCCACCTAATACCAGGAGCTCTGCTTGGTTTGAATGTCGAGCTTATTTGTGTTTTTCTCATCTTTGCCTTCATGTAAAAAAAGTCATCTACACAGCTACCCAGCAAGAAATACTAAACTCTTATTTATTCATACGACACCTCGATTAGATGAAGAGCTGGCTAACATTTAAGGTAACATAATTTTCAAGTACAAACTTGAAAATTCCCTAGAAGGAAATAAATTAAGAAATTAATTCCCTGACCATGAATTTTCATCACTTCGTATGGGTCAGGAAGCAACTCACAGAAAGTCTTAAAAGCAGAGGGTTTCTCAATAGTAGTTTGAGAAAGGCTGACTTCCATAAAACAAGCCATTCGGATGAAGAGCAGAGGATGACAGTCACTAAATAGAACTTTAAGAGTGTTCAAAAGTGATGAGGAATCTGAAGCTGAACACCCATGTAGTTGTTATTATGTGATCAAGATTTGTATATTCTTGTGCTAGGTATAGTAAAACAAGCAACTTCAACTTCGTGTCTTTTCTCCATAAAATCACAGTCTGCACAATGTTTGGGATATGGAAAAGGGTCTCCATAGAGTACATTACTTAAAGGAGCTACAATACAAGATCTTACTCCTTCGAAAGGGCAGCACAGCAAAACCATCTGCTTATAGGACCTGTTACCGTGACCGAAGAACTAAATATTCAGAGTTAAAACCCACTGAAAGGTAACTCCAGAGCATAATCCGACACTTTTAGACACAAAGCAGCAATCCTAGTTAGAGTCCCCCTCAAAAGAGATGAGTTTACCAGGGCACTAGAATCCATTATCAAGCAAAACATGAGCAAATATGGGAGTACAAGAAATCTGACAGATTGCTATTAAGATGGTGAGTTCACCCCTACTTTCTTCCCGAGTGTATCTGGTATTTAATCAACAGAAAGTCCTGAAATGTTTTCATCAGTGATAAAGCAAAAACTGTGTTTTTCATGCTCCAAGATCTCAGAGGCAAGGGCATGCAGTGTTTTAATATTTATCACCTCACCAAAGGTATTTTGGTATCCTTCACAAGAACATTAATTTCTCCCTTGCTAAACAAAATTATACCCAAATGTTTGACAATATCTGTGTGGAAACAAAAAAAGGGCAACCCAAAATTTCTTTTGACTTGCCATCTCCTTTAGCCCATCCTTTTAACCTCCATTTGAACTTTGGCAGTAGTTAAATTGTAGACTGATGCTTTAAATAGAGCTTAAAAGTGCTGACAGTGTTGGAATAAAGGTTTGAACACACTAATAGGTTTTAGTGTCTGAAACTTTTGATAATCTGGCCCTGAGTGTCATGGGTCTCTCTGAGTGGATTCCATCTGTCCCGTAAAGTTATGTATTGAAACTTAACGCAGCCCTTTGATCTTACTTGTCTGAAGATCCTTATGTTCCGTAAAATCAACAAGATGCTCTCATTCACTGAAAAGCCAGATCTCAGACTTGGTGATTGGTGAGACTATACTGCATGCTAGTGTATGTGCCTTTTCCCCTTTTGCTTATGTCAAGTTTCAGCTGCAGGATGACCTCACAAATACTGTTGAAATATCAACTGTCTTTATTATTATGACATAGCCAACTAGCATTTGGCCATGCTAGCAGAATATCAACTGAGACTGTAAAATAAATACTAACAATTGCACTCTGCAGTAAAACACATAGTAGTGAATTAATAGACATAAGCAATGTTGTTTATATGTCTATAATGAAGTGTTTTGATATCTCTAGGTGTTCTTCTGTGGAGTTTGTTAAACAAACATGACAACTAGCAATGTCACTTTCATTAGCATTGCCACAGTTGGAAGTGGAGCAAGAAAAGGATTATTTTTAACTGAGCTCATAATTAGAAATTAAACTGAGACTGAAAGCCCACTTGCCATAAGTCCACAGCGCAGTGCAGAACAGACTCATGTGCAGTCTTTCCATGCTGAGACGCTCAGCCCTACACCCAGAGCTGCCACCAAGCTACTTAGCAGCTTTCCAAGACACCCAGAATCACAACTGCAAGGGAAATCCAAACAGGGCTGGATCCCAGCTGGCCTCCAATAGTCCCAGAAAATGAAGCACTATGAACCCTCAGGGGATTCCCTTATCCTGCTTCAGCAACCACAGAGCAGTGCTGCTGTGTTTGAGTAATTTTATGCAGAGAGATGTGGGGCAGGATTTTCCCTTAGAGACTTTTCAAGTTCATTCAAGAACTACACTGCATATCTGCAAACAATCCAGGTGACTCCACTCCCTGTATCTTCATCCCCAAAATTAATTTAGGATCTTCTGCAAACTAGTTGGAAAAAAGCAACCTCTGGCTCTGCAAATACTATGTTTAGGATTATATAACACCCAGAAAATAAATCTATTATGACTTGTGAAATGAAGATTCATTTAATTTAGCGTTTTTACTTCCTGTCTTCAGAGAAAACCTTATTCACTGTATTCCTTTAGTTCACAGTTTTATTTAAATATCATCTGTGTGATGAGGTTTTTTCCAGCTGCTTGCCATATAATCAGCTAATTCTACTTTTAAATATATAATTATTAATAATATTATTAATTCGTATTAATAACCATTATTGGGTTTGTTATATTAAAAACTAACTAATTGGTAAGGATACTATTTTCTTATTCTTATAAATGCTATTAATAATGAAGTTATATCTTGTTTTATACCTCCAAAAACAGGTGACAAAACCATGAAATGTTTCATGTAATTTACAGTTATTTCATTAGATGGCAGTGTAACATTCAAAACAAGTATTTTATTCTTTTATACATACATATTTCATATTCACCAAGAAAGGCAGTTGATTTCATGCTACATGATAAACTGTACATGTATATATACATAGTGGAATGTTCCAATCTTGCATCTGGAAGTGTATCTTAAAACTAAACGCTGAGTGTTGATAACTGAATCAAGATATTATTCTTCTTGTCAAAAATTTATACCTTTAATAAACAAAATATTATTTACTGTCATCTTTAACTCCTAGGATCTGTTCTAGAAAGCTGTGTTCCAGAAATCAGTTTAATCAGAGGAATTATGATTTTAAACAAGCTTTGTATTTTCTTGATCCTTAGGCCAGCCAAGAATCAAGTCAACTCCAGCCAAAAGTTTAAAACTGCTTTAATAAGTTGCTGTAAAGAGCCTTTACAATGCCAAGAATGATGAGTTATTCCTCTTTTATCACAGTTATCTATGCTGCCCCTTTGCTACGCTAAAATCTGAATCCATAGAGCAAAGACTTCCTATCTTCCTTTTCAGAAAATCTTACTTTTCTAGAACCAAAAGCATATCTGAGAACTTCTTTCCTAATTTCTTTATGCCCCTTTCCTCCCTTGATATATCTATCAAGGAGGAAGATGGAGTATTAAAATAGGGGAGAAAAAGAACTGTGTTAAGGGACGGTAAGAAAGATAACAACAAAATATTTGGTATGACTGATAGTGAAGTAAAGCACAAAGTCAGAGGATGAAAGAATTGTACTGGGCAAATATCATTATATGCTTGTCCCGGCCTATCATCTATCCTTTACATGTGGCACTGCACATTATATAGGATACGGGATTGATGGACAGATCCTCTTATTCGACCTAGAAGTACTGTTAATAGAGAAAACTACTAATAAAAATTATTCATGCTATGCATATGCCTCTCTTCAGAACACAGATTGTTCTCAAATGCCCCACACTGTAGATGCTGCTTTTGTCCCCCCCTTTTTTTTTCTTTTTTGCACCTGGGAATAAATTCAAATTCCCAGGCAAATAAATGCAATTTCCACCTACAAAGTGTGTTCAGCATTTTAGTCATTCCATCCATGCAGATCTATACTTTCATACTTTCTCTGAATAGGGTTTCAGTCTCGCTGGAGGAAAATGATAGCAAAGAACTACACTAGTTCTTCTTCAGCATTTCTTTAACATCAGTTGTTCTGATAGAAGAAGCATTTTTACTGGGGAAAAGTAATTCCCAGTTTAAAAATGGGGTTAATATCTCTCTCTCTTTGCAGTATACATGATGCTGACATGGTTACTGATGTACTGTTCCTTTTGATGGAAGTTTCAAGGTTACAGGACTAACATGGTAGTACTGTCCTTCCACAGACAGAAGTCTCAGACAGTATGCTGAATTGAACTGCTTTTGTCTCAGAATATTCCTTGAGGGATTTCTATTTTTCAAATAATGTCTGATGTGACAAGCATTTTAAGAGTCTCTGGTTCTTTAGAATTCCATCTATTCCTCTGGAAAGGCATGCTATCATAATGCCATGTCCTTTATTGGCATTTACCCTGAAGGCTGGGAAAGCATTTCTGTGAAAAGTGGAGTTCTGAGTAGTACAAAATTACAGCAGATGTGTTACAAAGCCCTACCTCAGGCTACTTGTTATTTTTGCACTCTATCAGAGCTGATTGGCTTTTCCCATCTGTGTGAAATTAGCATGATTTCCTTTTTCTCTCTTTTTTTTTTTAATTACTGATGTTGTGAACCAGTATAAGCATATCACAGGTTTGGCCACAAGTTTATGTCTGATAGAAATATCTCCTTTGTGCCCTCTCTTGGTCATTGCTGTATTTAAAATGGCATGATTTTTTGCCCACCACTTCCTTTTCAAACTTCATCAAAAAGACAGCATTCTCTTAATTTGATTTTCTGCTTCACTTTATCAGCAAGATACTCAATTCCAGGAAATTAGAAAGCAGCAAATTGACATTATTCTTGGACCTTTGGGCACAGTAAGACTACACATAATGTGATGAGATGATGGAAGTGTACTAAAAATAAAGTACACAGATAAACAATGTAGTTACCTTAGTAATTATAGTATACCAAAAAAAAAATTTTTTTCCAGTCTTTTCCTATTTTTTGTGATCTACATGGCTAGGAACTCTACTTTTTCTACCACAACAGCTTTAATCTAGAAAGCAGAAATATAACTTTTAAACTGAGGTCTTCAAAAAGACGAAAGCCAGGATGATGATGATGATGATGATGATGATGATGATGATGATGATGATGATGATGATGATGATTAAAGGAAAAAGACATTGCAGATCCTGTTTTATGAGTTAGCTACAATGCATCATAGGTGCCTAAAGTTCCCAGTGAAGGTGCTCTTGCTAATGGCTCTGCAGTGTGTGTCCTTTCATGCCCTCCTGGTGAAAAACCTTCTGGTAAAATTTGTCTTCTCATTGGACAAAATCAGATTACCCAGATTTGAAATGCAATACTCTCACTTTCATGTTTACTAATATATTAATGCTTCAAAATAAAATAATAATTTATTGAAACTTTTTTTTTTAATTTGAAAAACTTCAATGTGCTACAGAGCAATCAAAGAGATTTAGGAAATTTTAAGTGAAAATTGTAGACATGAAAAACTACAAACATTAGTAATTCTGTAGTTTGTTTTATCTGTGAATGAATGTGCCAGACCAGAACTAAATATATCGTCCAAAGTTTTTAGGTTTTTGCATAATCAGATATTGATGAAAAAAGAACTCGATTACTACAAAATTACAGTTTGATCAGCATTCCCTATCAAATAAACATGGGGACATGGGACTGGAAATTGTTCACAATATGTTAATCCCATCCTGTCATTCTCAGTGCTTTGGAACACTGTCTATTTCTGTCTTAGTCAATTATGATTAAGCCCCTTATGATTTGATTAGATGAGTATTCCCATATATTTCCAACAGACTTAAAAGAGATTAATTTCCTGCAAAACTGTATATACCTACTTTCTGATAGCATGAAAAAATGAATCCTATATCTCACAAGTCAGTGGCAAAATACATTAATTTTAATATTATTAAACAATTATGAATTTTGTATAGAAAAGAACATCAATTAATTTCCTTCACCTTTTTCCACCCATGTGAAGGAAACCCTGAACAAAAAAAAATGAAGTTCAAATAAACTCAAAGACCAAAAATACACATCTTTTCATTATTTTTACGTTACTATCAGATTTCTTCTGCTGATTTGAATAGGTTACCTAGGAGAAACAATGTATAAAAGTCTGTCTTCAGATCTCTGATAGGAAATCCCCACTACAGCAATAAATATTATATCTATGGCAGGCTATTGGCAAGCTATCTTAATCACGATAGTCCCTGGCTGACAATCACACAAAAGTGAGACCAGAAAGTATATCTTAAATGTTTCAGCACTTGGATTTTCCTAACTACTCCTTTCAAGTTCTTTATGAACAACTTGTATATAGATCAAAACATGCTAATTTCATCATCACTGGCCAGCATCATAAAAGAATCATATGAAAACATATGGGCACACTCACCAACTTTTTAAGCAATCAAACTTTTCATAGAGCTATTGAAGTTTCTTCATGAGATAAAAGCACTTTGCTGTTTTGAAACAATAGTACCTTTTCTTTTTAATATGAAAACACGAGAGTGCTGTGTGTCATTCATCATCCGTCACCTTTTCATTTGAAACCCTGTCAAGGGGCTGCCTGAATATGCGAAAGGTAGCAAGGGCTACTACACTGCACAGCCAAGAAAGGTTTGGGGATTGTTCCTGAATGCACCAATAGCCCAAGGCAACAAGAAAAAAATGTCAAAAAAACATACACAATATCTGGATAAGAGATGCACCTTATTTTTGCTCTCTTGAGACAGTCTTTGAAAAATCATTGTTGAGCTGCAAGAGATCTGTTCTCAGAGATGCTCAGGGATAGGAAATGCATCCTAAAGAATGATCTAAAGAAGGTGAGAACAGATGGAACAGCTTAAGGTAACCACTGCTAATAACCTAAAATTAAATAACTTGAGGTTTTCAAGGTGTATATGCCATGAAGAAAACCTACATTAACATCTACATATTCCTTATTGTAGCTGTTTGCCCAGCACCATCACAGACTGGAGTACACTTTACATAGTTAAGATTAGCAGACACATTCCTAGATAAAAGAATTTACCTCCTCATTACAGTAAACTTGAGAAGTTAACTGAGGTTATAAGCCACAAAGCCACAACCACTGTATGAATGTGGGTATCTTGGGCTCAGTTTTTAGTAATAAATCAAATGTAATGTGATGCTCGAAATAGTACTTGAATACAGCCGTGAGAAATGTCTAGTCAGATGAGAATTTCATACCATGTGAGACAATTTCATACTGCACCTTACAGTGTTCAGCAATTACATGCACAAAACTCACCCCAGGAGACATGATTTTGGAAAAGATACCCATGGCACCATGACCTAAATGAAAAATTGTGAGTGACTAGGTACTATGCCACACGGGGTTTAGTGTTTGCAGTTTCTGCTTTATACATAAAGATAATAGCTTAGAGTTAAGAGCATTTGCTGACCATTTAGTGACTGTTAAGTACTGGATTCTAGATCACTGAGGAAAGTTTAGACAAAGCAAACTTCCCAGAGAAAAATCTACTGTTTGTTTGTACAAAGAAGTATAAGATTATAGCAAGAGTAGGGATTCCTTTGGATTTACAGTAAAGTGGTCAATAAGATAAAACCCAGATATTCACATCACTACACTAAATCATAGAGAGTTGTGAATTCTCTATGATTTAGAACTACAGTTAGTTATATAGAACTATAGTTGTGAAAGCTTGACTGGAGGGCCAGAAAGACAGCATAGCTTTGTACAACCATGACAAGGAGTTTTCTTCACAAGAAAAGCTACCATTTGACATTTTAAAAATCAAAATCTGCTCTAAATAATATCTGGAATACAGTAGGTTACAATCAAGCACTCATATCTTTGTGTTAAAAGTTACCAAAGGGATAGATCATTTTAATAGGCCCATTCTGGAACAGGTTAAAATTCTTGACAAATTACATAGTTATGTGTCTTATAGGACTTTTCTGCATTTATTTGGCTTAATGATTAATTAGACATATTGTCACCTCATAGGTGTGAAATTGAGATATTAAGACTTAAATAGGTAAGCCCAAGTTTGAACAGCTACAAGCAAAGGCAGAACAAAGAGTAGAATGCAGCTATGAATTTTCATTCTGTCATTGGATTATATTAGTTTTCAGAAAGAGGAGATGGCCAAAGTAGTGCTAAATATAAGAGATGAAGACACAGTCTTTGTCCAGCTGAAAAGGAGGGTTTGGTTGGAGTTCAAAACTTGATAACCTGCCTGATCAGTAGGTTCTCTAGTAAGGAAGACTTACTAATTGTGAAAATCATCTCAGAGTTTGCAAAAATAGAATATTGTCCTTCTGTCATTTCATCTCAATCATATTTATACCAAGCTTCCCTCCATATATCTACTAGAAAAGGAAATTATATTTTCTGGCTTCAGCAAACCAGAAAACATAGAATCAGCGTTAGCAGAACACTGATGACTTGGTAGCTAATACTATTTAGTGCTTTTATCCAGAAGCTTCAGCACAATAGGTGTCAACTGCTAGAAGTTCTCCGGTGTAAGAATAGTTACCTATCACCACCTTCTGATATCTCAGCCTCCTATAGATGAAATCACCCTAAGGCAAACCTACCCATCCTGAGACCCATGTTCTTGTCAATTGCACTTTATAGCCACTGGAATCAGACATGGGTGGAAGACTTCACATGAATAATAAAGAAACAAACATGTCCCCCACTCCATCAGCCACTGTTATTGCCAGGAACAACGGAAACACTTGCAACTAATTTGAAGAGCATAGTTCATAAATATATGTTAGACTAGATATATATATTTAAAAGTTTACATTTGGGAATCAAATGTGACTTAACTAATGTGATTTAAACAGATTCTACTTGTAAACCAAATAACACTCATGACTTGAAGATACCCATGAAAGTAATATGTGGTTTGTCATATTTTAAGTGAGAATAAAACATGATTCAATTTTCCTGTAATTAGACAAAAATATATAAACCAGGACCTTACCACAGGAAGAGTTTTCCTAAGCTGTCAAAAGACTACCTTTCACTGTTACTCCTTTCCCCAGAAATTGCATTTACGAGAGACTTGCTATAATAAGAGAACAACAGCAATTGTTTTTTTGGATATATTCAAAATACAGAGAGGTACTGTCACCACTGCTTTAATTCAGTATTTTCTCTTTTTCCTGCACTTCCAGAATGGTTCTAGTGTCTGATCATGTTGCAGATTAAACAGCTATTTTGGCAAGCTGCCAACCAATTTCTGTTTGAAACTTAATATCTCTCCAACCGGCAATAGGAGTAACTGTTTGACCTCTTCCCTGTTTGGATACTTTTTTTCTTGCTATTTTTGCACAACTTACTGATAACGATGTCATGGTTAACTACGCCCCACCTGAGGAGCTTTTACAACTTTCTGGTTTTCTGCCCATGTATCTCTGCATCTTAAGAAATCATACAGGATTGTCAAAACTCATGCAAAGCTTTGCAACAAAAACTGAGTTAAAACTAATGCCATAAACCAAACTTCCCAGATTTAAAGGCATATAACAATTTCAGAAAGTTTTCTTTCCCTCCCTAGCAATACGTTTATTGCCGTGTACTGAGACAAGCACTGACATTAGGTACACAAACAGCAACAATTCCACTACAGCTGCTGAACATACCACTGCAAAGGAAATTGTTTTAAGAGAAATGTCTGATAAAGTGTACATTTATGCAGACATCCAGGAAGTGCAGAATTCCACCTTCATATTTTTCAACATTGTGAAATATTTATTTCTCTTTTCTTCCTCCTACAAGGATATAGTCCAGAGGAGAATTGATAGGGGAGATTCCCTAGACTGTACGTCTGTCTTATTCTCCTCCCAGTGAAGTACTCTCTCCCAATACGGTACTGTCCTATCTCATGCAGCTGTTGTGATGTTCATATAACTTGAGTCTTCAAATGGATCCACTATTAAAAAACCTGCCAAGTAATTGCAGAGATCAGAACAGTGGTGAAGTCAATAGCTTTACACACATGAATAGTGAAAGGAGAAAATGCAGTAAAGGTCTCCAAAAAGTCTCCTTATTGATATCATCTCCATGAAGTATGGTGCAATATGAGCAAAACTTAAGCACCCTACCAACGTGTTCTCAGTATCTGACACAGGCTTGATCAATAACATTAAGGCAATAGCAAAGATGCATTTATGGTGTATAAAATTGCCTTGCCTCTGTTTAGTTCTTTGCTGCATGGAAAAAGTAGTAAGGCAAAACTAATGATTTGCAATGGTATAACTAGAGCCATGGCACAGTGGTACTATTGACATTACATAAGCAGAAAAGAATAACTAAATCACAGCCATTGCTCTTAGAGCTGCTGGTAAAGGCCTATGTTTAGGCAAACTTCACAAGGTCACTGAAGATAGATTAGGTGCCTATGAAAAAGCAAATTAACAAAGCACATCAAGAAATGAAAGTATCTGGAAATGAAAGCTATGATGAAAGTGTACTTGTTAAATGACTCTCACATGTCAAAAAGTAAATTCTGCCCAGCCCTGAAGTGCTTCCAGAGTGCATGGCCATACCAGGGATTTCAACTTTCAGATAAAAGCAGTGAAGCTGGTTGTCACACCTGAGTATGAAAGATAACATCAATAAGCTTATGATAGAAAACACGAAGATATGGACAGGACCAAACTGCTTCATCCAAGCACAAATGGCCCAGATCAATGAAAGGACTGTGTACCTTATAGAGTAGCTGTCCACTTTTTCTATCAGCTTGTCTACTAAAAAAAAATACCCATTTCCAGAGAAATTTGAGTTCTCCTATATCTGGTGACTATTATGGCTGAGAAACATCCACAGAAGGCTGTTAAGAATTCTATTTTCTGCCTTCTGATCAAGTGCACAAAGATTTACAGAAGCAACAATTTCACTTCAAATATGTTCCTAAGTCAAGGTTCCTCCTGGATTTCAGAAAATCTTTGGTATGGCCAATACGTTATTTCTGACACAACTTGGAAAACAGAGCAGCAAAATCCAAAATACGTGAAGAAATACAGAACTGGCATGGAGCACTCAGTTTCCAGCCAGCTCTGAGATCAAAGGGCCAAATTTTACAGCTATTAGGAGAATCCATGGGAAGCAGAAAGTGGAGCTGAAACTGCTACACAAACTGAATTAACTGTCTTGAATGGTTCTTCTTCCCTGGGGAAAAAAAAAATGAGGAAAGGCAGAAATAGGGCAGTCAATACAGAGATTTATTTCAAGATGTGTCATTTTCTCTGCCTTCAGGGATTTCCTCTGAACCTTGAACATTGTCACCTCCTTCAGATACTCCCTTCATAATATTAGAGCAGCCCACACCTTTCAGATTTATACAGTTATGAAAACGTAATGAGAAGTAAACTAGATCATTTATTCTACTGGTTAAACAGAACAAACTTCTCCCTCTATCCTGTTGAGCTTTTTGAAGTGAGAGTGAAAACCACACACAAAAAAACCCTCCAACTTCTGACAATTAAAGCTATTAGTTTAATAACATATAAAAATTGCTGTTTTGAGGTGTTGCTTTTGTATCCACCATTCTCAAACTAGAAAAACTCTAACTGTATCTGGAGATCATGATGGAGAGGATGTAACAGAGAGCAAATAAATGCTGCAAGCAAAATGAAATAAGGAAACTCTATATATTTCCTCAATGGCAATACACCAGAACTAAAAAGCAGGCTGTGACAGCTTTTCAGTGCTCTGGAGGTTTTGTACTGTCATTTATCACCACTGTACCTGCTCCATTGCATTTTGTTCAATGTTTATTTGCATATATCTAAAATGGAAATGGGACAAGCACATATCACTCTTCTTCTTCACTTAGATGTTGGTATGTGTTTGGATCCAGAAGTTTCGGATGACAATTCACCATTTAGAGGTACCCTCAGTTACTGTTATGGACTAGATCATATCTGTCAAAGAAAGACGCACAATAATAATAACAAGGTTGATTACAGCCCTTGATATCTTCAAAGAATTTTTGAAGACGAACAGTAAACTGTTAATCCGAAGAGAGATAATTCTTTCTGGTATAGTTTAAACACTGAATGTGTTTAACAGAAATGCATGGGAATTACATCATGATCAGCAGCTACTCCCTCTTTATACAATTTATATGGAATAAACTACTTTTTAAGGTGCAGAGAAAAAAATGTTATATTTAAAGCATATACTTCTGTCTCCAGATATTGATCTACTACTAATGGGGCTCAGTGTCATCCACAAAATCATTTTTTTATGGTAAACTGGAGTGCCTTGCGACATTATTTTATTAAGATGTTTTCATTGCCTGTAGATCTTCCACTCCCCATTTCTCAGAAAATTTAAATGAAATCTTTAACCTTAGCAAGTTACATATTGCTAGCCACAAAGTGCTGAAATGTGCTTTTGTGTATCTGCATTTCATTTCTATTTGGCAGAAAGTAAAATGAATTTGTCCACAGTCCATCAGTAACCTATGCTCATTCGCTTCTCACTATAGTTCGAAAGCAGCTCTGGTACCGTGTGCTATATACTGGAAAATTCTTCTCATTGATACCTTGGTTTTATATAAATGATGCATGTGCAGTACTTGAACCATGTACGATCGCACAAAAGTGAATGCAAATGAGTTATCTTGAGCTGGAGCCCACTGGGAGTGTTGGCATCTGAAACATGGGACCACCTCTGCTACACCCCTGGTGCCCTCTCCTGAACTGCCTTCCCTGCAGTTTTCCTGGGCCAACTTTGTCCATGCAGGTGGCAATCATGTGACAGCAAGCTTCAGCAGGTTCAGGTCTAAACCATAAATCTGTCATTAACCCTTACTACTCTTGCAGAGGGCAGAGACTTTGCCATCAGTTAATATTCAGATGAGTTTGTGCTTCATAACTGACAGTTCTGACTTAGATTAGTCTGATCTACCTGTTGTATAGCTGTAACTAGCACAGCAACACAGCTCATCTTTGTTCTGACAGTTTTCACAGAACATCTTACACTGAAAATATTGCCTAAATGAGGAATTAAGGTAAGAAAGTTGTCTTCTTAGACTTCTCTGCACTCAGTGGAGGCATAACCCTCATTCACAGAAGATTTTCTTTCAGTAATACCAGAAACTTTGTACTCTGAATTTGTTTCCCCTTAACCATATTGATAGAGAATATAAATAAAACATCTTATATAGTGATGAGAATACTACATGAAAATTTTAAGTAATACAGACCTATTTGTGTGTTAGTAAAGATAGTAGGAATCATTTCAATCTAGATTTCAAGAGTTAATATTACTTTTTCTTCAAAGGTAACTGCAATACACTCTTCACAATTGTTGCAGGTTTGGCGTGTTGCACATAGTGTGCTAAGAGATTCTCAGTTTAAAAATAACAGTAAACCAAATAAAGTGAAATAATTTTAATTCCCTTTTTAAATGTGCATTTGAACTTAATACAGACCTGTAAGGCACTCTCATTGGTAAAAAAAAAAAAAATTAACATTCCTTTCCAAATAAGGAAAGTTACAAGGCAATGGTATGCACATAAAATATAAAATTATCTGTAACTGATAAACAATGAAACATGAATGTTCAGGTTTTGGATGCATTACAAGGTAATGTCATTTCTATATCATGACACTACTCAGAGTAAATATTGGCACTGTAAATGATTTCTCATTGGAGTTAGAAACTTGTATTCTCTTCATATCCCAGTAAAAAATAAACTCTTTAATAAATAAATATATAAAATAAATATATGCTATCTGGAGATGTATAAATAGGTCCATCCTGAAGAAAAGTTCCAGCTTTGACTACGATGTATTGACACCTAACATCCATCACTAAAGTGGAGTCAGTAAAACTTCACATACAGTTCTTGGGATTTATTACTATTTTACAGTCCATTTCTTTCTATTTATTCCAGCCATTGTCTCATTCATGTGATGTAGATGGTTCCTTGCTAATCTACAGGCCACAGGTAATCCAGACAAAATCGCCGAGAGTTTGTTATGCTTTTAAAAAAGTCACACTTCCCTCTGGTTCCTGGCTACCAAACCATTCAGCAAGTCTTGAGGAGGCTGGTACACGCTCAGCTTTAAGGCTTTGTCTCCTAAATCCACTGGTTAGAAAACAGAGGCTTGCCTTTCACCAAGTAGGTTCTTCGCATCCAGCATCCCAGACCTCAGGAGGTTCCTCATTCTGGCGTTGCTGTGAAAGCAGGGGCAACAGCTTCAGTTTGCCTTTTTGCCAAAGCTGCCTCTTTCCTCAGCTGTATCCTAACACGTCTTTGTACAGTTCCGGAACTCTTTCAGGATCCACAGGCCGGGGCAAGAAATGCGTGAATTTCTGGTGTCTTTTGGACCTTGCCCCATCTCTGGGAGTACCGTCCTTGTTAAGTGCTACAAAGTACCTCCGCCCTGAATCTCCATGCTTGTACACATTGGACGAGTAAGTGTTGTACCAGTTTTCCTCAAATTGTTCCCTGAAGATGCATTCGGAAGTTAGTTTCTCCTACAGAAAGATAGAGAAAAGGAAAATAAGCTGTCACTAGATATTGGAATACATGAAAAGAATGTGATAAAAAATAAACAAAATGCTTTAGGCTTTGTGTAGCCTTACTGCTCATTTAATTGTCAACAAACCAAACCCAAGAAGAATATGTAGACCTGACAATGAATTTGGAAACCTGGACCTGTACATACACAGTTCTGGATTTAAACATGAATTAGATAACAATCACTGTACGAAAACATTACTTATTTATTATTTAATTAAAATTCAACTGACTTACAGGAATCATACTATGTAGAGTTCTGTCTTGGAATATCTACTGTTCTAGTAATGAGATCTGGTGGAGGGACTTAGATGCAGCATAACAGAGAAGGACGGTATTTCCATCTTTCTTTGTGGTGTGCATCACTTCTCACATTTTAAACCGGAATAACCACAACCAAAGGAAGTGGAGAAGCAAAATATTTTATCTCAAGATGTTTTAAAACGGGAAAGAAGAGTAGGACTGGTATTAACCTGATAGCATCGTAAAAATCAATTCTATTTTGTTGAAGTATCCAAGGCTATACTGTGTACTTCAAAAACACAGTACACATTTCAATAAGAAAAAGCGTTAGTGTTTTGAAAGCTGAGTTTCTTGATGGGTTTGCATAGTGTTAGGAAGCTAATCAAAACCTCAAGATGTATGAGCTGATGTGAAAGTGGTACTTACAGAGCCATAGAGTTCTCCCTTCTCATTCATTCCAAGGTAAAGGCCACTGTCCACACCTCTAATACTGACCAGTCCCACTGCCACACTGATGAATTCAAGGATACCTGAAAAAAAATTGCTTTAATTAATTTCATAACCACACAATACATAGTATCCAAAAACTCCGATTAAAACAAGTAGAAAATGTACATATTCTAGTAAATGTGGCCTAGTGTCGCTGATATTTCAAATACTATGTGGAAATGTACACAACATTCCCAAGAAAGCAGTCTGAGAAGTCTCATCTAGGAACATGAATCTTATACCATTCAAGAAACTTTTTTAAATGTTGAATATGAAAGGATTTTATTCAGCACTGAAGCTAAAGCCATCACTGCTATTCTGTTGGAGTCTTTAATGATTGTACACTGTTTGCTAAACTGCCAACTCAAATATTGGAAGATAGGTTTGAATTGCATGAAAAGAGTAGTCCTAAAAATCTTAAAAATCTACAGAATTATCTTTAAAAACCACATTATTAGGTAATTTGAATGGAAATCAAAGTACAGATGGGAATTTTATATAACAGAATCTACCCACAGAAAAAGAGAAGTATTTGCCAGACGTGTTATCTAGCATATGGGCCCACACCTCTTGACACAACTTGCTGTCTTTAGTGCAGGCTTTTAAAGTACATTAAATATGCTGCTTCTTTTGCTACTGTTTGGATTATAACATTATTTATATTACATTGGCACAAAAATGTAATATATATTAATAAAGTATTTGAGAGATGAGGTACTATTTGAATTTGGCAAAGGTAAGCCACCATACTTAACTAATTGATATGCACAGATTACAGTACATACAAAACATGAAAGAAAGGGAACGTGTGAACAGGCTTTTTGAAAGTCATTAACAGTGTAAACAAAGCCTCAAAAAGAAGTGCCAGAATCATATCTAAGATACTGCTGTTCAGCAGCAAAACCACAAAACACTCAAAAAAACCCTCTGAATCTACTAAGGTAAATAGTTTTAAATAGTGCAGCTGATTATGACTTTTTGTCTGCATACTATTTATGATTTCATGAACAATTTTCACTCTCATTCAGACGGTCTATCTGGACTACACAATAACTTTAAATGTTTTCAAATTTAATTGAGCTTTGGCAGGTTTCTTAGTTGTATTAACAAACAGCAAAGAAAATAAACCCTTTACAAAGAGTAAGCATTAAAAATAGTAAAACACATAAATCATCCCAGTATTCCAGTTCCTAAAGCACAGAGTCCCATAAAAGAGTTGAAGGTATTTTGTCTTTCTGATATCATTTTCAAAGCCATCCTTTTCCGAAAGTATAATAAGCAGGTGATACAACCCACAAAGAAACCACATCAGACAAACCTGCCAGGAGCAGTGGTAGAATAAAGGTAGTACAATTCTAAAGAGCCCAGTAAATGTTAGATCTATGGCTAACTGGATTTTCTTTTTAGAGCAAAGATTTATTTCCTGTTTACACGCTGTAGGAAATCTTCCTTCTGAGAAGAACTGTCTGCTTGACTACTGCTCTCCTACTTCTTAAAACATCCATGTGTTTTAAAAGCAATTAAGAGCCATTCCAGAAGATTGTTTTGACTATGGGGAGGATGATAGGAACCTCTTTAATCACCTTTTTACGACTGCTAAATCAATACACACCAAAATTCACATGTAGTTGACAAAAGCAGGTTCGGTCAGATGTCCAGCTTCTACAACTACTATTTAGGATTTACCCTCATATCACAGGAAACGTTTACATTTTGTGGTTTTCTTCACCTCCTTTGGGTTTACTGACAGAGAAAGCTAACTGGGAAGCATTTTAAGCATTTGATTAAAGAGGCGTTTTAGACTCCTCTGCTTCAGCTTTCTGTCCTGTGAAGCAGCGGCAGTCTAATGCAGCCCAAGGATGAGCATGTCCAAGTCTGACCTATACTGTTTTACAGAGGCTCAAGAAGGTCCAATACAAATAGCAAATACTAAAAGGATCAGTCTGACTCTCCACCATTTCCTAAATGTTGGTCCCTAAACTAAACCTACCGGTGTATCCACGTGCTTATGGACCCCCAGCATAGGCTGGGCAATGTCTATCTCCTCACTCTCCTGAGATGCGTAGCCCTCCCTCACTACCCTGCCCTGTTGCAGACCCCATGGTCTAACGCCGGAGGGTGAAGCCTCTCGGTTCTGAGCGCTCATCCACCTGCCTCAGCATCACCAGCATCACACCCCCCTCCCAAGAGGGCTCCCTCCCAAGTACACACAGACGCGCTTACACATACACACGCACACGCAGGGGCCGTGCCGCAGCCGCCTACCGAAGAGGCTGTGGTCCTGGCGGGTGCCGCGCACGCTGCCGTCGGGCAGGATCTGCAGGTGGAAGCCGGTGCGGCAGTACAGCTGCCGCCGCCGCAGGATGCCCTGCAAGTGCGCCAGGTCCG
>VZRN01006613.1:1095157-1153372 GCA_013397935.1 Dasyornis broadbenti | reverse complement strand
GGCCGAGCGGCGGCGGGAGCCTTCCCGGGAGCCGGCAGCCGCCGAGCCGGGCGGCGCCCGGGCGCTGCTCCCCATCCCCGTGGCGGCCGCTGCCAAGGAGACGGTGACGGTAGGTGTGTGCGTGCCCCTTGGCGGGGAACCGGCTCTGCCAGGGGCGGCTCTCCGGGAGGGCGCACCCCGGGCTGTGGCGCAGAGGTGACCCTGTGTGGAGCCAGCCCCGGGCCGGTAGGCGAGGCTGTGCCCCGGCAGGAGCTGTCACCTATCGGGAGGGACGGGCTGGCACCGGAGCGCGGCCGCGGGCACTGGCGCGCTTCGCCTGCGCCTCGCAGTGTGAACCCTGCGTTTCGCCTCTGGTGCTGTCCTAATCGCATCTTCCTTTAATAGAAAACGCGGGTTTGCAAATGGAACAGCTCCTGGCAGCGCAAACCCTGAGTTTAGCTTTATACTTAGGACAATTATTTTTGTAATATAAGATTTCCTGTAGAGTGAAAGGTTTACACTGAACTTCGTAAGAAGTGACAGCATTATGACAAATAACGGTTCAGCTGGACTAATTCAGACACAACACCGGCTGAGTAACCAGAGGTAACAAGAAACAGTTTATATTAACCTGGAAAATGGAAGTTTCCTATGATAGGAAGAAACTCCTACACCACAGCATATGAAACATATGGTAATGATAGGGTTGGATTTTTTTCATTTAAAAATGTCAAGAGCTGTGATTAGGCAGTTTGTCAATGTGGCATCTGCTAGGACTGGAAATCAGTGGTGCAAATGGCCTGGTTTTACTATACCGAGTTTGTTTTATACTGTGTTTGAGAACAGACTCTGCATTTTTGCAGTGGAGGCCTTGTGCCTAAGTATGAATGTTGTTAGCCCTTTTACCCTGCATCATTAGCTGAAAGGCAGATTCTGTTGGCAGCATCCTTTATGAAGGGAAGCTGAATCCGGTATTTTTTATTATTCATGGCCTTGTGTCTGAAGTGTGTTTCTGTGGCACAGAGGACCGATGACAAACTATTTCAGTTTTTCATAGTGTTTTGATTTGACAGAACTTTACATTGTTTTACTTAACTAGTCTTAAATCTCAGTTTTCTTTAAAGGGAAGAATTGCTGCTGCACCCTTGAAAAATCAATGAATTTACTGGGATGTATGATTATGAATTTTCACATACATCACTATAAAAGCATTGAGGTTGAAAATTAAGAACTAGGGTTATATTTTAATTAATGTAAAACTAATGTAAAACTGTGCTTTTTTTGTTATTGACTTTTGTCCTGCAGAATGGCTCATGGCAGTGGGGACAGACCATAGTTTGAAAGCAGATCTAGACAGGGAACTACCAAGAGTAGTTTGACTATGAGTTCTATCTGTGATCCATTTATAATTGCCCTCTACACCTATAATGACTATCATCTCTTTCATTACAGATCTCTAAAACATCTTTAGAGATGGAAAAAAGGATGTAAATATAGTGTTCAAATTGCACTGAGAGGTATTCATGGTATTCTGCAATGGTATTGTATTGTAACATTCTTTGTCAGAAGGCTGAATTAGTGTTGCCTGAGTGGCAGTAACATTTTCAATTCCTAATTTTAAGTGCTGAGCTTTCACCTTTAAAATAGTGTAACAGTTTAAAAAGTCTAATAACTTCGGAAGTAGAAAATTCTGTAGTGAAAAGTCATGAATATGTCAGTGTTACTAGGACCAAGGTTGGCGCTCTTGGATCTACTGCAGCATGTGTTTAGAGTAATGGTTGGAGAATGATAATCTGCAGCTTCTGTATAGACGAGTTTGATGGAACTGTGATGCATGTTTTGCTGGGAGATTTTTACAGTTTTATCAGGTACTGACCAACAAAGAATGAGAGGCTTGGGATCCTCTCCAGCTGCTTTTGGATGTTTCTTTATTCCTGATGCACAAAGTATGACACTGTTTTCTGGGGTTTTCTAGGTTTATCCTTATCCCACTTTCCCATTTCCCTGGTTCCCCATTTCATTTCCAATCTCACGCTACTTTTCATTCCACCAAAGCAAATCATGCAACAACTCTTCTTTTTCCTCTCTCCATCCAAGCCACCCTTTTCTACTTCATCCCAGTATTTCCATTTGCGTGCTTCTTCCTTAATCTTTCCTCTAGCAGCATGCTTTTCCCAAATGCTATTTACTTAGATCCTTGGAAGCAAGAAGTGGTGTCTCTGCTGTCAATGTCTTGGTATAGAGATCCAGAGCAGCTGGTAGAAGCAGTTACACTGAATGTGTCTTGCATCACCCCTGGGGGACAGAATAACCACTTAAAACGACCCCAGTACTGGCAATAAATTGACCAGCCCTTGCAAAATCTGTAATACTTTCCTTTAAAACATAGACAGCTGTAAAATATGGACTTATATAAACATACACTTGACAGAGAGTCCAAAAAATTTTGTAAATGTTTGGGGGTTGGGGGAGAATATGTCTCCTCCTATTGTTTTTGTGTTAATTTTAAAAAAAAAAATCCATTCTGAAACATTAATTGACAATGGATAATTTCATTTTTAAAAGTTAACACATACTGAGTTTATAACTGAAAACACTACCATAGTATAAAGTTTTCAGATATTCAGAGGGTTCAGAAGTATTCAGGGTAGCTATGGCTGTCTCACCTACAGCATTGTGGTTAACCTTGGCCAGCAGGCACCATATGGTACCACATAGCCACTGCCTCATCTTCCGGCAGTGGGATGGGAAAGAGACTTGGAAGTGTAAAAGTGAAGGAAAATAAGCCATGCCAGTAAAGCAAAATAAGGAATTGATTCACTGCTTCCTGTGGGCAGGCAGGTGTTCAGCCATCCCCAGGCAAACAGGGCTCCATTACATGTAACGGTGACTTGGGAAGACAAATGCACTGAGTATGTGTGTCCATTCACTCTTTCTTCCCCAAAGTTTTTATAACAGAGCACAATTATAGTATGGAATCTCCCTTTGGTAAGTTGGGGTCAGCTGTCCCAGTACTGTCAAACTCCCACTTTGTGAATATACTCAGAGGATCAAGTGTATTTGTAGCAGCACATTTTTAAGTGCATTATGTCATGTATTTCCATCTCTGTGAAACAAAGAACAAGACTTTACCTTCAAAAAGTGAGGCAAGCTCCCCTAGGGAGGAGACTGTCCTGCCTGCTCAGAGGATGCTGTTCCAAAAGATGCGTAAGCATCACTTTTCCAAAAGCCAATTTTGGAATTGCAGCAAATACTATTTCATAAATATTGTATGTTTCATGTCATAGGTCAATTGCAAAATGTAGGAAGACGGTGTGCACTTTGGCTGATCACATCTGAATCTCCTTACTGGCACCATCCTGAGGATACTGCTTGCCAGGCAGCTGTAGTGGGAGCCATGCTGAAGGAGAAAGAGGGTTTACCTTTCGTCATTAATTCTGTGTTCCTCATAATGTAAAAAAAGGATTATGTGTATTTGGGATAGACAGATCCAGCTTATAGTGTGTTTTAGTGTTGCATGCAGTGAGGCATATGGACCTAAGCAGTTGGGTGTATACACTGACTAAATCTTCTTGAAGAAGCACTAGAGGTGAACTGGCTTCCCTGTGAAACTAATGCAAGAAGGACTGATATATTAGTTACATTGTCACCCCAAGGATTTCCTGTAACAGAATTATATTTGAACATGGCCCTTTTTACGGCATTTTAAACACATTCCAGCTTCCTATGCTTGTAAATACTTAAATATAATGATGTCCTTATCTCAGTGAAGCGGGATCAACTAACAGAATTGTTGGCTGTACTACATCTAAGTAGTCTGCTAGAAATACAACTTGAAGCATCAAAACAATTTTGTCTACTTTGGGATTTTCCCACACTGGGAACCTGACGGTTAACCTTTTGGCCACCCAGCATGAAAACAGAATTGTGGTACTTTTATCTACATGGGAGCACATTAAATAAGCCTGAAGTCAAATATAAACGAAGGAAGTTAGGAGCAGCATTGCTTTGAAAACCTTTGTGTTTTAATAATTTGCGCAGATTCTCATTGATGGAAGACAGATTACTTTGCAAGCAAAAATTCAAAGAAAGTTATTCACTTGAAATAAATTAAAGATTAAACTACTGTAGCAAACATATTTTTGACTGCAAGCAAAATGTACCTTTAGTAGTAAACGTTGGCTTCTTTAGCTGAAATAAACTCTCCTTTATCTCAGTTGGAAAAAGCAAGAGAACACTGATTTGACTTGGAACACAGTGAAGTTGTGAGATTTTATGTGATACTGCTGGAGCTTTTTGCCTCACATGCACAGACAGAATGTATATTTTCAACTATTTATTCTACAAAATTTTTTGCATTATTTGTGGATATTCTCAGAATCTGGGAATTGGAGTATTATTCTGGATTTTAATAGTGGATTCTTGTAGATTACTTCTGCAGAGCTTTATGAGCTTGTAAGCATCAAATTTTTAATTTCAAAAAATTCTGTATCTGGCATTTAAGCTTATCTCTTTGGGAAAACTAGATACTTTCTCACAGAATAAAACTTACTAATTACTGACCTAATGTTACAGAAGACTCACACTTGACAAAGAACATTTCTTTCGTGTTTTTTCATAAAGAGTAATGAGGTACTATTTTATCTTCTGCACTTTACTCTCAGTGAATTTGAGCCATATCATTGCCATTTATTGATATTTTTAGTATCAGTCCAAGGTCATAACTACTGCAAAATTTTTGCTATTTTAATGTCACTGTGGGCTCATGCCCTGTGTTGGGCCTTGCATTGTCTTACAACAATGTAAAGTTATTGCATGGTTTTCACTGGAGGGCCATACAGGTTAATTCATATTATACCAAATTCTGAAAGAAAATGTTTCTGCAGTAAGATAGCCAGTAAGATGAACATGGAACATGGGCCAGAAATGGAGATTAGCCTGTGCTTCAACAAACTTCAAGGAGTACATGGAGACCTTCGGTGAGAACACCAGACTTTCAGGGCATTTTGTCGTTTCTGTTGATAGACACAGTACATGAAAGATCAACCCAAAATGGAAATGGGTTTTGAATACTGAATTTCCTTGATAAAAACCCTAGATTTTCTTCACTCAAGGTTTTGCTGTGAATAGAGGGAGGAAATAATGAGGGATGTCACTCTGAAGAGGTTCTGCAAGGAATGCTCTCAAAGTTGATTGTCAATTGTCTGTAACAAAAACCTTCCTCTAAAGGCTTACTACTTTGTGACACGTGATGGTATTATTACAACAAGTAGTTGGCCCCCTTTAAATATAATACTTACAGAAAAGAGTTTTTAGTAATTATATTAGATCATTGAAAGATGTTAGTGAGAAAGCACTGTCATCGTATTTTCAATTTTAAACTTTTGAGGCCATTTCGAGATATTTTAGGCTGTTTGTAATATGTTTGTTGCATAGATTGACAATGACAGCATGCATAATTGAAGAACGATACTTTCCCTTCAGGGAAGTGCCCTGCCAACTTACTGTTTGGTCTTCAATTTAGTTTTTACTTACCTTGTTTCAATAAAAAATGTTTCCCTCTGTTTCCTTTTCTTGATTGTGGTTTGCATATAGGTGTTGAATATATTTAATCCATTTTAGAAAGGGCTTTGAAATGTCTTCCATAGTAGAATTAGGTATGTGTATACACAATTCTGTGTTAGGGAACAGCAGGAAAATTTTTTTCTCTTCAGCTGATTTAAGCACCTGAGAAAGGTGCTGTGTTCTCTCTGCAGTCCTTCTGCAAGAGTGTGGCACAGGAGGATGGGGTGAAATATGGAGCAACAAGGTACCAGAGTTTGAGGGAGGAAGGGCAGAAGGATGCTAACCATAATTTATTTGATTATAACTATTAACACATTTTTTTGAGAATAGGGAAAGATAATATATTGTTTGTGAATTCTTATAAACCTCAGTCTTGCCTCTTTTTATTTACTTCTTGATTTGTGAAGTTGGAAGGGTGGAAAGTTTGTCTACCAGCTAGATTCTTGGTTTCTGCTGTGGACTTTTTTCACCTAAATTTCTAATAACAAAGCAGGTCAGTGCACATGTGCAGGTAAACCAGAGATAAGCAGATATGCCTAAAATTAAGGTAATACTGCTATTGGGAGATTTGTGATTTTCTGTGTGAAGGAAATGGCTGTGTTTTTTAAGAGACAGAGAGTTGTAACATGGTACAAGATCATAGCAGTAAATAGGCATGATCGCCAAGAGGATTAGATCCACAGCTGCTCTGGGCAACATGTGCCAGAGTCTGACCACCATTCTTGTCTTCGCAGTAAAGAATTTCTTCCTATCATCTAATCATACTCTACCTGCTTTCAGTTTAAAGCCACTCCCCCTTGTCCCATCACCACATGCCCATGTAAAAAGTCCCTCTCCAGCTAACTTACAGCCCCCCTGTAGGTACTGGAAGGCTGCTCTAAGCCCTCCCTGGAATCTTCTTCAGGCTGAACAATTCCAACTCTCTCAGCCTTTCCTCACTGGAGATGTGCCTGTTATGTCCATTGCTACAGTACAATTACCCAAGACGGGCATAAATATGAAATCAGTCAATTGAGAGCAATTGGTGGTGTCACTGATTTTCATACTTTCAACCTCACTGCATTATCATTTGCAAATGTTGGGGAAAACAGATGTTTCATTGTTATGTGTTGAAATTAATTTCTTAAATGAATGCCTGAAGAAGTGCAAATTGAGGTGATACTTTAGTATGTCCTGTTTTTTAATTATAATATTTGTTAGTTCCCAGTAATTACAGCTTTTATACAAGAGAAAATGTTCTGTATGTTACCTAAATTATTAAGCATAAGAGAAGCAGTAAAACTCTGAAAAGAAATTTGGACAAAAAAAAATATTATGTCCAAAGATAGTTTTATTTGTCAGTTTGCTAATTGTGTGCCTGGAGCCTGCTGCAGCCAAATGTTGCTTTTATTTGGACATTTAGTGTGTGGTGGACCAGCAATCCAATACATTTAAGACCTGAGTACATTTATTTAAATTCATGTTGGATCAATAGCAGAAATAAGTTGTGATTTTTTTCAGATAAAACCACAAAGTTCAAAATAAAGTGGTGTTTTTAGTCCTTGGAATAAAATTATGCTTAAGTTCATGGTTTTACCTCACTTGAAGTAGGTGGATCTTGCTGCTGGAATAGGTGGTATTTTCTTTTCCATAATCTGTAAGTTCCTGTGGCCTAGGTTTCGAAACAAGTAAATGTTTTTGTGGAGTAGATCCAGGCATCTCTCTGGCTTAAAAATAACACACCAAAAGAAAAGTTCTCAGGCAGACCAGTTCCCTTATCCAGTTTGACGCTTGGAAAAGTGAGCATAAAGCTCCAGAGCAAGGGCATGCAGGCATTGGGCCTTTAGGGAAATAGTACTCTTTATAGGGGCAGACTGTATTCATATCAGGTTACAATGGTTTTGAGCCAGAGCATGAAAATTGGCATTGCAATGTAGTCAGAGGGAAACCAGATTGAAAAATGAGGCAGAAAGTAAGGCTTTGTCGACCTGAGTTCTGACATGCATCAATTGTAAGCATGTCTTTAAATTTCCATGTTTGCAGCATGTTATTTTGTACTTGCAGTAGCATAGACTCCTTAAGATAATGTTGAAATATGTGTCTGAGAATTTAGCAAATGCTTTTCTGAGCGTCTCAAGCAAAATATTAAGCAGTAGTACCTGAGACAGCGAGAATTTCTTGAGAGAGCAAAGAATCTCAACATGCTCTCTAAATACTAACAGTGATCAGAACAAAAATGATATTTGAGAGATACGCTATCTAGAGATTTCCCTGATTGTGTGTGATTGATTATGACTGACTACAATTGATTATACATACAGTGTGTGTAATATGGCCTTGAAGCTGTTTCTTTTCTGAAAATTGACTTTGCAGAAATAGTGCTTTATTGCTTGTGTTTACAACCTGAATGTGTTCATGAGCATGTTTGTAACAGTGATAATGTATCAAAATTCAGATAGATTATTAAACTTCAGATACAGGGATAATCAGTTGTGTCACTACAAGCTCTATCAAAACAACTGAGTTGTGTAATTCCCACATGAAGGCATAGCTTGAATGCCACTGGACTGCTGAAGGATTAGTAAGACCAAAATATTCGAAAAGTGAGATAGGACAGAAATATTGTGGCTTGCATTGGGAGTATGTTAGAAAAGAATTCAACTTCTTTCTGTCTTTTTAAGGTGACTTTGGAGGTCTGGCTATTAGACTTCATTTTTTTTCTCCCCGTATTTAATCTCATAATCATCTGAAAATTATAAAAAACACGAAGCCCTGGTTTAGAGCTGCTTCTCAGGCAGAAGTGCAGAATGTCTGTAGAGCAGTCTACTGAAGATTAAATTATTGTATAAACATTTCTCTTAATCTTACTTTCTATGACAGGATTGTCTGTTGAAATGAAACATTTTCACACATATATACATGAAGCGATGATTTCAAAAGTACTAGAGACAGTCCAGAAAGAGAAATTCATAGATAGTCAATAGTCTTTTTCCTTATCAAAGGCTGGCTAAAATGTCCTAGATAAGGTATTAAGTAGTAAGACTCCCCATAAAACATCATCTCTTTTTTTGTTCCAAATAGAAAGTGTTTGACTTCTTCTAGACACATTCATTTTTGATGTTTCTATTCTACAAATCTAATTTAATCTCCTAGTTACAACTGAGGCCACAAAATTTTGTTTGTCTGCAGTAGTCTCACTGTTTCATTTTTTAAGGACTTTTGAAAAGCTGAAGAAAAGTGAACCCAGATCTTTGACTGCCCAGTATAAATGTGTCTTTGCTTCTAAGTGCTGAAATCTGTTATCTGTTCTTAGAAGGGTTTTGGAAAACCAACTTCTGTTTGTATTTGAGGACAGTTATCTCCTAGTCAACAGCCACTGCAGACATCTTCCGATTTGTGTTTGGGTTTAGATGCCTCTCTGAAAAACAAAGTGCATTTGTCTGTTTTCTTAGTTATTAAAAGAAAACAATATTAGCTAAACTGTGTACCCTTAGTTAGATAGATGAAGAATTTTAGGAATACTGTATGAAAGGAAAAGAATAATACGCAAGTTGGAATGTTTCATTGACAAGATGCTTCATTCCTATTTTAACATAATTGGAGAAGTTAGCTATGTGATTGCTTTTCCTTCTAGGAAACAGTTTGGGTTTGGTTTTTTGGTCTCTGAAAAAATGTTGAAGATACTTACATTTTCTTCAAGATAATGATTCCACAGAGGAGCTTGCCTCATTATGGGCTAAAAATAGTTTTCACATAGCAGTAGCATATTTTCTGTTAAAGGTTTGGCAGTGTAATAGAAAAATATAATAATTTGGAATATTTACAGTTTTATACTACCAAGTTTACATATAAATCAGCTGGATGGGAAATACATGAGAAACTCCTGACATAAACTCTTGTGATATGTGAATTTAATGTCATATTACATTTTTGTAACTCTGGAATTGTAATTCCCACTTCTTCAGTTCCCCCAAATATGGGAGCTTTACACTGGAGTATATTACAGAAGTGTCTTGCCTACTGCTATCAACAGCTTCATTCTGTACTAAGAAGCAATGTAGAAAAAGTATTACTCCATTTACTTCTGGAAATATCAGAAAAGTTAAATAATTTTGGCAGAGTTGTTGCCTGCCAAAGTTACAATTTCTTTGAGTTAAAGTTGCCCCTTCTCTGATTCAGGAGATGAAGTTGTGGGATTTTGTTAGTTTTTTCTACTGAGGTTAGGTAGTACTAGCAATTTCAATGCACAAAGATTTGTTGCTAAAGTTGTAGAAGACTGAAAATGATAGCAATGAAATCCTGATTGTAGTTTCAGCTCTTATTATACAAAAATATTTGAATTTGTTTGACTTTTTATCACCTTTATAGTTATGGTTCCTTTATGGTGAATGTGGCAGTTGTAAATGGAAACCTTTTTATATCTTAAAATTGTGTCCTTCTGTCTTTGAAGGTTACAGAAAACAGATCAGACCTTGAAGATTTACACCTTTACGCAACTCCTCGGGAGCAACGGTTTCGTAGGTTTGCCAGTTTAGAATTTGAAGGACAGCTGTACATGACTCCATACGACTTCATTCAGGCTGTTACAAGTGATGAACCCAAACGTAAGCAGGAGTTTTGTAATGCTAAAACTGCTAGGGAAAATATCTGTGGTGCGTGTTATTTTCCCATTTGCTTTTGATTCCTACTTCTGTTTCTGATTATAGTAAAAAGGTACTGCATCTTCCGGAATTTTATTTTCAGTTGTGTCCAAATGCATGCAGTCAGTGTCCTGATTGTTACTAGATTGTAAGCATCTGTATGCTAGTTAAACATGCTTGTTTTAAAGGTCACAAACAGCTCAACAGTCATGAAAGATGGCAAGTTAATTTGTGCCATTTGCTTTAACACAGTTTCTTTCTGGGAAGGCCTGTATTGCTATAGAACTCTTGATTCCTCTTCTGTGTAGTTTCTCTGTTTCTCTGTTTATAGTTTCATATATAAGCAGGCAATAGATGCATTCTCTAAAAACTTAAGATAACATATAACACGTAATTATATCATGGCTTTCTAAATAACATGCATTGAGTAAGAGTTTCAGTCCCCTGGGGGATCAACTTTCTACACTTAAACATTGCCAGTGTTAGTACCATGTGTTAATTAATAAAAAATTAACCATCAGCTTTAGACCATTTATTATAAAATCTTTAAGTATCAAAGAGTGACTAAATAGTAAGGCGATCCCTTTCTGCTCTGGTTTGATTTCCTGGCCCTCAGGGTTGCGGTGCATTGGTAGCAGCACACAACTTCTGGGGAACGTGAAATCTTTGCCCAGGTGTGACATGTATAATCACTCACCTTAGCTTTTCCTTTCTTAAGTCTACACCACAAAGCTAGTATAGAGAACAGTCAAAAGCAATGCTAAAACAGTCAGAGGAAGCTTAAAGTTCTGTGCAGATGTTGGATTTTTTCCCCTTTGTTCTCTTAACAGTAATGAAACGAGGAAAGAATTCAGCCATGGCACATCAGTGATCAAAACTTCTGTAACTTTTGAATATAGATATAATCTCATTGTAACAGTGAAGACAGAAGATAGAGCTTAGATGGTGAAAACTTGCAAAACTTTGAAACTCTTACCAGAAAGCAAATCTTCTTTTGCTTTGCAGTTAAAAGAGAGGAAGCAGATTGCTTATCACACAGCTTAATACAAATACATATCAGCACTTTATATCTACTTCCTCTGCCCAGACCTTCAATTCTTCCCTTTTTTGTTAATGTGGAGTTGGGTTTTGCTGTGGATGGTCATGAAGCATTTGTGCTGTATATACTGGACATCATTAAAACATTTTGGTTTAACGCCATTTTATGACAGTTTGATTGGTTAGACCACACTCTATGTATGGTTTGCTATTAAAATTTTTCCATGCTAATGAAAATTTCTGGTTCCTCCTCTCATAAAGCAAGTATTCAGATTTTAAAAACAAAAGCAAACCGAAAAGCATTGAGCTCATCAGGACATTCTGTTTATCTCATGGCGAAGGAGAAGAGATCTGGAGTTGAACAGTCAGGCACCCTTCTGAGTTCAATGTAGCAAACCTTGTTTCTATCAAAACCCTTTCTATTGATCCAGTTCACCTCTGAAACTGAAAGCAAAACTAACCTGGATGTCCTTTAGGTTTCCTGTCATCAGAGACTACATGGCTGACATAATTATTTTGAACAGTTATAACTAAGTAGAAGTGGATGACTTTGTTCTGGTGCAGGTCATATTGTCTGGGACATTGGGACAGAAGGCTGATAAATAGGAAGTAATAGCTGAAATAGATTACCCATAGGTTACCACTTCCAGCTTTTCATCTCTGACTATGGTAATTTTAACCTTTGTACTGCAGCATTGCCAAACTACCACTTTGTCTCCTTGGGCAAGTCAATTTTCTGTCTTGCTCTGTTGCAGGTAGTACATTTAAGGAAGGTATTTTTTTACTGCATTCTAAAGATTTTATTTTGTATTTTTGGGGTCATTTTATAAATAACTTGCAAGTTTTATATGATTGGGTCCATTCAGGCTGACATACTAGACCATCTATATTTTGGATAATAAAAAAAGAACATATACCTGGATTTTTTATGAATGGAGACTAGAAAGGTCTTGACTTTTGTCAAAAAGCAAAAATGCCCTTTGAAGCATAATAATAGAAGCTCTTTATGACTGCTTTATACAAAAGCTAATAATACTAGACCTGAATGAGATTTGTGATGGAGTGAATGCATCTATTGAGATTGATTTACTTTGGAAGTCATGTAAACCCTACAAAAGTCAAGAGGGTATTCACTTCCTTTTTTGATTAAACACTAACTAATATGGTAAGAGTATATTTTCTTTTATAAATGTAACTTTTCACTCTAGGTAGTTATTACAAAAATATAAAATAAATGCTGCAATTAACTTTCATTTGGGAACATACATGATTTTAAGAGTTATTCTTGATACATTTTTATAATCTGAATGTGTGTTTATATATTTAGAAAGCAAATTAAGAGGAAATATATATTTTTCCCTTGTGCTAACAATAGTAAATTTAGCCTAATACTGAGCTGTAAGAAGTGTATATATATATACACACCTTAAATCTTCACTGATTTGTCTAGGAAGAAAGTATCTATATAATGTATGAGACTGGGAAATTATTTGATTGGAAATTAGATATCTTTTTATGGTAGGCATAAACATATGAATTTATATGGCAAATGAGGTTGTTTTAGGATATTTATTTCATCTATTTATGTCTCAAAATATAAGAGAGACAAGATTTTATTTGAATTTAAAAAATTAAACTGAAAAGCTCACAAAAATCTGTTAGCTCATGTTATGATGTTTGATATAACTCCACCATAGTTAGAGTGGGATTTGTTGACAGTCTTGGTGCAAACCTTTATGAAGATGTAAAATTAAAATTTCAGTCAGTTTCTTACCATGAATTAATGAAAGACCATAGTGAGTAGCTTCTGTGTTGTTCTAATTATTTAATGAAGCGTGGAGTTCATTATGAGAATGGGATTTCTAATAACAGTGTGTTTTGCTGTATAAAAAGAAGCCTTTACCTATCAAAAAGTTATGGATTTGCCACATAAAATGCTAATTTTTGGACCTTTCTGAATTCTAGTATTCACAGTGCCTTATCTTAATATTGAATCTGTGCAAATAGTTGTCTTGAGAGGGTGGTGATGAACCTCAAGTTTTGAATTTTTGAATGGTTATGGACATCGCTTGTTCAGTTATAACTAACAAAGAATTGAGCCTGACAGAGGCTGGAAAAGGAAGCATGAATCTGAGTTAGTAGGAAGGACTGAAGTGGGTTTTAGCACTTGGTGTAGTTTCAGGGGCTTTTTTTCTTTATTTGCTTTAAAAAGTATGAGTAGTCCATGAAGCAAGGGTCATAATTCAGGTCTCATTACAATCTGCATTTTAGTACTACTGCTACTAAATAATCATTTCAGACAATTGATACCAGAGGTTAGCATGAATGCCCTCTATTTCCTGCTAAATGTTTTAAGCATGTATTTTGGAGGTTGAAAGTCTTTTTTCCTCATTCAAGCCAGAGTTGGATTAAAAACTATATGTCTGAATTGGTTCTTTAAAGTTAGAACTTAAGGTATGCATTAGGCTAATTATTTTTTTAATAACATAAAGGGAGTTAACACTCATGAAGTAAGGCAAATACTTCTTTGTCTAGAAAACACAGTATAGATGCAGTCCGGTTTTTATGACACTATGTTGGCATAATTAAATTCTGTGCATTCATAACTTTTTCTTCTGTTGCAGATTCTAAAAAGTGGCGATCCCTTTCAAAGCAGGTGGGCAGTAATTCCTGTGTTGTCTTATAACCATACATTTTGGTAGTTAATTTCATTCATGATATAAATGTAGAGGCACGGGAGGGTTTAATTACTTCATTTTTGCCACTTCACACTCAGCTGAATCCAGAATCTCAGAAAACTTTAGCAGCTGTGGCTGTTTTGTTGGATTTACTGACTTTCTTAAGTGCCTGTCTGTTTCTCCCTCAGTCCATATCTGACTGCATTTCTCAGCATCTAACTGTGACAGGTGTATCCAAAACTGCTTGAAATACTTATGCCACTCTCTCCCTTTTGTGTTAAGTGCATCTTACTTTTTTTCTTTTTTGCATTTGTGTAACTGCAAAAGGAGTCTGTATGTTTCCCTGTATTTTAAGTAAAGTACATTCATATTCATGGGTGAAGTTTGCTTTAGTTCAGGTCGAATGTTTTAAAAGAACAGTTGCTCAGATTTTGTATAAAAACCTTACTGAAATCCAGGGGGACTTATCCTTGGCTTCAGTGAATATGAGCAGTGGTGAGTTATTTCAGCCACAAATACATTGCATGTCTCTCTCCAGCTCAGCAAACACTTAGCATTCATGCAGATGAGTAATTATTGCAATAATTGTGTGTGCAAAATTTATGTAGCTCTTGAGTACTTTCAGAATCATTGTGGTAACTGAAGTTAAATAACTGGTAGATTTGCATGCAGTTCCTTGTCTTTTATATTGGTATCTTGGAATTTAATCATAATCTATTAACTACTTCATTAAATACTGAAATACATGCTTTTACATTTTTTTAACTTTTTTTTTTAGGAACTGAATCAGATCCTTATGGAAACACCACCAGTTTGGAAAGGATCATCCAAACTGTTCCGTAATCTTAATGAGAAAGGTGATTGATGAGAATCTATTTTCCTGAACCAAATTATCACTCTATTAACTTTTCTGTGATGATGTACCTCAATCAGAGTTACATTTTCAAAAATATAAGAAGTGCTTGTTGTTTCTTTCTACATTTTACAGTATGGAAAAGTTTCATGTAGTCTCTATAGTGTTTTAATTATACTATCTTACAGCCTTACAGCTAGCCTCTTTAAGTGATTGGGGACTCAGAGTTTGTTAAGCTGATGTTTGAATATTTCAGGTTCAGTTTGTTGCCATGAATGATCTCTGGACTATAGACAGAATATTCCAATAAAGACACAATATCTCTTTATTTCTTTTCAATAGGTTCAATGATGTGATTATTTCTAAAGACAGTAGTAGTATCTTATATCACTGAATAAGCATTCTGTACACAACACAAAGAGAGAGTTTCAGAAACATTACATATTCCTTTAAACTCTGCAGATGGGGGCTTTGGTAGCTTTTAAAACTCACACTATTGGTAAGTGAAGAGCCAAGAGTCACTCCCAGTCTCCTCTATTGTATTTTTTTTTTCTTAATAAGCTCTATCGCTTCAAAACAAAAAAACATAGGGAAATAAAACAATGATGGCTTTACAGTAATTTAAAATCTATTTATGATAAATAAGCCACATATTTCTTTGCTTGTATTTAGAATGGCAAAGGTCTGGTGGCGCATTTGAAATATTTTTAAAAGCAGACACAAGTACTTGTTATAAAATAAAGACACTTTATGAGTGTTTAAAATAAGCACAGCAGCAACAGGATTTCAATCAAACGTGTGCGTGTAATTGATTAATATAATTCAAATGCAGCTCACATTTATTAAAGAAGATGTACTCTCAGAGGAGGCTCTCTAGTGCATGGAGGCACCTTTTTTTCCTGAGTCTGCAGCCAGAACTCCAGAGAGGCGGAAATTGGCACATCTTGGCATTGTATTTCAATGTACTTCTTAGCTCTAGGCTACTTTCTATATAGTCAGAACAGCTGACTTTGAAATATTAATTGCATAAAAATTCAGCCTCAGAACCTGTTAAATCAATACATTATCAGTTTAAAAAAATCTATCTAGATGTTGCTTATTAAGTCTGTAATAAAAAGTCTGCAACGTGCGCAGTCCTGATTCAACAGTATCTTACTCCAGTTTTTTTCCAGTGAAGTTCTACAAGAAGTTGATGGAGTTGGGAGGACTCAAACTGTCAAAATAAGATGGTAAAATTAGTAATAGACTTTAGCAGTTGGATATCTTTTCAGTGTGTTTTATGAAAAAGTGAGTTCTGTTGTCCAGTTTTATAGATAATATAAGAAAATATGACGGCATTATGACTGATAATATAAACTGGTGAAAGAAATGCAAATAAAATTCAGGTCTCCTTAGTTATAATTTAGTCTTTACTTTTTTGTTTCTTACTCATTTTTGTTAAAATGTACACATATGAAGCAAGTAACAAAAGCCTATGTCCATTTATTTTGCCATGGATTTATGCAATTCTGCTGAGGCATGCAGATTTATGCCCACTGACCTTAAGGTTTTATTGTGTTTTACCCTTGAGTGCCCTCCTTCTCTTCTTTCTGATCTCAGTGTAAGTTTTTCCTCAATCATCATTTCAGAGCCTCTCTCCCTTAACACTCAGAGCAATCAACCAGAACTATCTGTCTGCAACTACAATATGCCAGTACAAACAAAGGGAGAGAAGGCTTTCAAGGCCATTTGTATTGCTCTCTTCATACCTGTGATGGACTACTTGACAATTGCATTTTCTTCCTGTTTTACAATAAAGAAGGTGCCATCAAAAAACCAAAAATACATATTTACATTTATTGACTGGTGATTAAAGAATGTTTTACATCACTGAATGAGAACCTTTGAGGTATCTGATTTCTTGATAGCTGCTTGTCCAAACAGATTCAAGCAGGCCTTTGAAAACTTAAATTTCTGCAAGCTGCTGTACAAAATCGAGAAAATTAAGCATAGAGCATGTATTACTTAAATGCTTGTATTTAATCATTGCTAATCTTCAGTAATGTGGAAATTGAGGAAAAGAGTAGGTGGTATTAAAAAAATTCTTAGTAACTTTCCTAACTAGATCTACTAGTAGTAATAAAATCCTGGTTCTGAAGACTTAAATTTGCTCTTGGATCAAAAGATGGGATATGAAGTATAATGGGAGTAAAATCCACACGAATGATACAATGTTTTGAGTTTTAATTATACAGGTTTTTCAGTGAAAAAAAAAAATTCAGATGACTGTTTACATAGTCTGTCATATATTCAGTTAAGTTAGATTTTAAAAGATATTTAAACATCCAAAGATGTGACTGTTTTTGGAAAAACTTTTGCACCTGACTTGGACTTAAATCAAGGAGACAGCCAGTAACTTTTGAAAATCCCAGCTGATAGACATCTTTACTCTCGGGCATCTAAATACTTTTTTTTCACTCTTTTGAAATAGTCTAATATTGTGGACTGACTTAACACTTCTGATTTTGGAGGACAGACAAAACTGATTTATTAGAAATCAGAAACAAGTTTTCCTAGTTCAGCCTCAAAAATCATTGGAACTAAGGGCTTTTGGGAGAGCTGCAAGTCATTGTTTTCAGTTCTTACTGAACTGCGAGATGCTTCTTTTCATTGCTGCTCTGGACATTCTGCAAGGTTGTCTCTTTGCCCATTACCCCAGAGCTAGAAAGGCATAAGTACAACTTACGGTACCACACATACTATTTGGGTATTGACTTCAGCTCTAAATTTTGCCTGAATCACTTCTGAGAAGGAAATGCCATTCCACATTGTGGTTCCCTTTTGTCATCTTGCAAAAAAACACAAGACCAAGTTTTCAGCTAATATAGCACATGCGCTTACAGAGCACATATTAAAGTCAAGAACTGTATTCAAACAGTGTGTATTAGGAGGAAGCACTATTAATGTTCTCAGAGTAAATGTTTTCGTACTGTTAAAGAGTGTGGACATGAATCACTGGTGGGGTTTTTGGAAAGAAAATTGAATCAATAATTTATAATAGCTTTTAAGAGTCTAGCCAGATTCTGTTTAATGAGTCATGCTTATTGACTAGGTTGAATAGTTACATGTATACAAGTATGAATATGCAAATGCACGTGTACAAAAATTCTTACATATAGATTTAGTGTTTTCAACTTTAGCATGTGAAGACAAGGTGAAACTAACGTGGCATAACTTTTTTTTCTTGTCTTCAGGTGTGATATCTTACACAGAATATTTATTCCTCTTATGTATTTTAACAAGTAAGTATTTTTGGAGAAAAAGTCTAAAAGATTCCTTACAATTTCAAAGCTCTGAATGTGTTGTTGTATGTTAAATTACACTTTCCCTCTCTACGTATAGACTAACTACACCATACATCTCTGTGTCCACCTGAACCTCTTTTGCCCTTCTGGAATCTGGTGTTATGCTTTATTTAAACGTGTTATTATCTAGAATACCTTTTCGTGACTGTTGAGGAAGCTGTGCCATATGCTTTAGCTAAACTCCAGTTAAGAGCTTAAATTTATTTTCTTGTTTGAAATTCCTACAAAAATTGTAGCTCAATTTGCTGACATTCATAAAGGACACTGAATATGAGGAGAAGAGAATGATACACATTATTGCTGGTTTGTTTCACCAATTAGTGCATAATGGGTAACAGCAAAGAAGCAGTGGTAAAATATAAAGTATTTATATCAGAAAACACTAACAGAATTGAATAATTGTTCTTCTATCACCCATAAAACTGAAGTAAACTAAGCCTGATACAGATTTTTTAATATATATTTTAAGAGGTGTTTTCTGGGAAGAAGCAAAGAATTTTACTTGTCTTTCACTTGTCTGTAATGAAACCATTTCTGTTGGATTCATTAGTGGGTATTTTTTGGACATGAACTGGATTCCTGTTATGAATCAGAGCTGGAACTTGACCCTGAACACTTAATATCTTCCACTACTGGATCAATGGATATTCTTCCATGATTTCTTTGTTATCTGGATTAACTTTTGGCCATAATTCATTCATATTGCAAATCACTGGGTATCCCCAAAATGTAGCCTAAAGGCTTTACTTACAGTTACCTTCAAAGTCACAATGTTTCAGAAATAATCTAAAATTCTAATCTGGTCTCAGATTTCTGTGGCTTTAAGCATGTAAACAAGAAAATGCTGAGCATCACATTTATTTTGACCAGAAATTGCATCCTGTACATTTAAAAAAAATTTTTAGAAGTGTCTTTTAGAACACTGTGTTTTCATAGAAAATTTCTAAGTATCTCTGTTTTGTAACATGAAATGGACTCTACTTATGAATTAACAATTTTTATGAGATATTATTCTTGGATATTTCATGTTCTATTTCTACTTTTGTGAGCATGCCTTCTGTTTGCATAATATGGATTATTCTGTTTTACAGATGTTATGATTTGCATTTACTATGTTCACAAATATCCTGATTTAAATTAGTTTAGGGTCTGGCTTTTATGAAGGGACATCAAATAATTTCTTAAAGTATTACACTTGCTTTCTTTCCAATGAAATAAATAATTAAATGTTTGGGGTTTTTTTGGCAGAGCCACATGCAGGTTTTAGAATTGCTTTCAACATGTTTGATACTGATGGCAATGAAATGGTGGACAAAAAGGAATTCTTAGTGGTATGTATATTTGCAGTTTTTGATGTAATCTTGAAACTAATGTGATTATGTCAATAGTCATGAGAATACGAGCTATTCTTCACTGATGGTTGTTGTTTATTTGCTGTATTTATAGTTATAGTGTAAACTGAAAATAGAAGCTCCTTCTTAGAGTGCACCAAAGTGTTGTATATCATTATTTTTTAAGATTAATTCTAGTTTTTATTCTGGATCTTTTAATTGCTGCTGTAGTCACAGACAGTAATACAAATGTTCTAGTGGTTAGCAGAGTTACTTAATTACTATAATAATGAAAGGACTTGTAAAATAATCTTTTGCTGGGAGACCACCTCACTTTGCCATTCATTCTGCTGATAATTGCAAGTGACCTGAAAATACTGACTGGCATAATGTGACACTAACATCTGTTTTGGACAAGATTTATAATGAAATAAAACATACTGTACATTTATCCATAAATCCGTATGCTGAAGCAATTTGCTAAGCTGGGATTCAGTGGGTTCTTTTTAAGGAGAGTATTCCTAAAAGCAGACTTGACTTTGACCTGAAGGGTTTCCACATGCTTGGAATAGTTGGCGGGATATCTAGAACTTGGCAGTAGTTTGGTTGCATCCAAGATTTTGTTACATTAGTGATTTCAATGACAGTATTTTTCAAATTTGAGCTTTACTCTGTTGACAGCTTGGGAAAAGCAGTCCTATAAATTCTTCTTATTAATTATTTCAACATAGCTAATTTTTTTCAGGTTACAAATGGAAACAGTTCTAAAAAGCCCAGACTTTGAAAGAAAAATTCACATGTTGAGATTTGAAAACGAAGAATAATTTGGCACTTGAGTGAATATCTTTGAAAATCTTGAATCATCCACTATATATTCATTTTGATCGTGATAAATCTGATAATTGCATCTTAAAATTTGAATACTTCATATGTTTTCAGGTAGTACGATCCATCAAGTTCAGGAGAATGATCTTTGCGCCAATACGAGGGCTATTTTAGATTCATGTGCATTGAATTTATTTTCTGATTTCAAAAGAAGTGGGAGAAATAACTAATGCTATTCTGAATGAATGTCAGTGACTGATCATTTTAAAAAAAAATGGAAACGCAGAAAATTGACCACTCAAAGTTAGGGCTTCTGAGTTTACAATGACTATGTGGCATTCTGTTAAAAAACTGCACCATAAACCAGAGATCTCTGAATTGAGAGTGTCCATAGGCAGCAGCTGTCTAGCATTACACTGAAGCACTCAATTAATGACAAACATAGGTTTTAACATTTTTTTAGAAATTAACATTTAAAATTTTGTGTTCAGTGGTGTAGACATGCTTTCTGAAGACTGCACAAGGCCTTCATTTTCTACTGAACAAGTACAGACAATTAATATAATAAAATATTTATAAGAATTGAATCAGATGTTTTAAAAAGAAGATATTTGTGTAAAAGACGTAAATTTTATCTTCATACATTTTTGTGTAGTTGAGCTTATAAATAAATACAGTAAGTGCACATAAGAAAAAGCCTAGTGCCTTATTGAAAAAGATTGAGCAAAATACAACATATGAAACAGACACATAGAATGTACTTAAGTGTCAGAGCCCAATTTATTTAAAATAAAGACGCCCTAATTTCCTGTGTGTGGTTTCTTAATTGATTCAAATAAACTATGCTAACCTAAAGAAAACAGAAATATGGAAGAAACTCTTCTCAACATACTGAACTTCCCTCAATTCTCCTTTTCAGGGAACTGAGATCTGAGGTCTAGGGGCTTGTTCTGGTGACATGGCTTAAGCAGAACAGGTGTCATTTATTTTGGGAGGTGATACCACTTGCAAATTGTGGTATTCTGATCTTTTTTTTTGTTTTCTGTTATTAAATGTACACATCCTTGTATGTACAAATTCTTAATAAGCATCTCCTCCAGGTGGAGGAACAAACTAGCAAACATCGGATTACTTAGCAAAAGGAAAAATAGAAGAAAAAAGAAAAGCAAGCACCTTTCATGATTCAGTTAAACAGAATGTGGTGGAATAGACTGACAAGTTTGTTCTTAAAAAAAAAAGGCCTTCCATTACAACAGGTAAATGGGAGGAAATTGAAGCAAGAGGCTTTGTCTTTCAGAAGCTAATGCTAAAATTGAAATAAAATAAGCATGTAAAGTGGAAACCAAGGGCAATATTTAATTATGGATATTGCATCTTTCTAGCTATGCTTTTATAGTCCTCTTCACATCCTGCTATGTATTTGTTCTCTGTCATGATCACTGGCTAAAGTTTCTCCTTATTCTTTTACTGTTAGCAGACTTGGTGGATAAAAGAAAAAAAGTAGAATTTTCAAACATTAGATGTACTGTCCTCCACCTATGATTGTATGTAACAGATTTGTATAGATTAAACCTGAGTGCAAGTCTGCTTCATTAGGTGTCAGTGACCCTTCAAAAATTAGATTAAAACTCTTAAGTGAGAATGTTAGATCTGAAGTGGAAAAGACTGGAGTAGGTAGGTAGATAAATAATGTTTGTGTAATAAAAGTAAATATGAAAATAGAAGTTGGTTCAGTGATGCTGCAGCTGTGATAGTCGTGGCCCCAGAACGTACATTTGGCATCTTTACTGACCTTGCTTGAATATGATGTATCATATCCTGCGTGCCTGGAAGCAGGAGGCTGTTCAAAAGTTGCCGTGTGAACTATCCCGACATTTGCAAAGTATTTATCCATTAATTACAGGCAGCTATTGCAAAATTGGTAGTAAATGCCATTCAGTTTTGCAAATAAAGAGACTTTGAAGAGCTTTGTTTAGGGATCATGTGTTGTGTGATTTTTGAGTATGTGCACTGAAGAATTGAAAAATACTTAATTTTTTTGATAACAGCTGCATGGTTTTTGTAAATGAATTCCATGGTGTTTGTACTTTCTTCTTTGCTTATGTCGTAGAGGTGAGGTCAGGGAACAGAAGGATTGTGTTGCCTTGTTACAGGAGATCTTGTTTTTACTGCCTTCAGCACTCAATCTCATTATCCTGTTTCAGACAATGCTCCTATGAAAGTACTCCTAGACCTTTTTTGCATTCTCTTCTTTACTCACTGGTATCCTATAGCACTCTTTCTGAACAAAAGATCCATTTCCAGAAGTTTAGCAAGTGCTTTAAAAATGCATGCAACAGAATCCTACTCCTTTTGCCTCTGTGGCAGGGGAAATACATCCAAGGATGCCTTGCTTTTTACTGATCTTTCTTGGTTTTTCAATTACTGCCACTCTTCTCTCCTGCTTGATGGCTTGTCACTTTTCACAAGGGATTTTCTTTCTGCTTCTCTCTATTCATTTAACTTTTTTCATTGCGTTGTTCTTGGTTGCAAACTGTGTAGTACTGTAGGCCATCCAGCTAAATGTCCTGTGATGACTCTTTCCCTGTTGGCATAAGTTACAGTTACTTGTGCCTGTAGGTTAGTAAAAAAAAAATTAGAAAAAATATACCAAGGTCTATGAACTGATCTCATACTCAAAAATAGCTATTGTGACACACAAAACATTCTGGTCTGTATTTGCCTTAAAAGAAATTCCAGAACCCAGTAGTCAATTTTGGAAATTCATAAAATGTTTTTTATAAATGTGTTTGCTACTTAATCACTAAACAGCGAATTCTTGCATTTCTGTGTTGTCATATCCCTGCAGTAAAGCTTGCTGATCCCTTTGTCTTAGTCAGCTACCTTCTTTGAAATAATAACCCTGAAATTTAGTTTTGGAAATTTCCTTGCAAAATTTATCACACACATTTTATGTTTCACATTCCAATCCTTGTGGAGCTCTGTGCACATGCCATTACAGTATCAGGTTTTACCAGACCTCTGGTAGGTAAAATTGGGCCTTTGAAAGAACTGCCACAATTGTGTCTGTATGCCAAGATATTTGGTTCTGAAAATACCGTATTCTGGATAGGACAAATTTCTCAAATCAGGGTTTATGCCTTTTCCAGCCCACTCAGAGGATAACAAATGCTGCATGTGACAGTACAATATTTTCACATGCAGTTTTTTAAAAGCTTAAGTTCTGGTAGAGATCTATATGGTATCATAGTTAATACTGCTCTCTCTTGCTAAATAATGTGACATTTTTTTCTAATGTTTTGGGAACATTGATTGATATTACTATAAATAAAAATATCTAAATAAAACAGATACTTGCAAAGAAAGATAAGTAAAACCCAGTTCTTAGTCTGAAGACTACAAAAATAAATATGCTTAAGAATCTGTATGTTTGAAATCTTGTATTTGAGGTTTTCTCAGAAGTCATGTTTAAAGCTCTTAATGTTGAGATAGTTGTGAAAGGGGTATTTTACAAGACCTGAAGGTATTCTTTGAACAGACTTGAAAAGAAAGGGTATTTGATAAATTACTCTTGAGTAGTAGTTTGTTGCTGCTGAAGGGGAATGTTTCACCCCCACCAGGTGTTTCTACCCCTCCCTTGTGCCAGCAGGAGCAAGAACTGATCAGACTGGAAACTAACAGTATGAAAAAAGATTGATCCAGCTGACTACATAACTACACAGATACTAATTAGGACCTGACAAAAAAGGATGTGTCTTGAGGTGGTGAAAAAGACTTGAAGACACCTTTTTTTGGCCAGATTGGCTAAAGAGGATGTTTTTAGTATTGTGCTCCCAAGTAGAATTGTTACTCTTACTTTGTGAAAAAAATATTAATTTCCTTTTTTCCTTTCTGTGTGATGCTTTAAGTCACAGAAAGAACATGAAGGCATGAGTATGAACAATAACGCATCACTGAAACTGGTATTTCAGTAAAGAACAGCATTTTAATACTGTTTGTAATGTTCCTTATGATGAATGGTTTGTTTGCATGTGAAACAGGTTGAACACTAAATAAGAACAAAATGGTTTGGTTTTTAGCTCCAAGAGATCTTCAGGAAAAAAAATGAGAAGAGAGAAAAAAGAGGAGATGAAGAAAAACGTGCAATGCTGGTAAGTAAAATGAGAAAAGTTGCATCTGGTTGTTTTTCTGCTTTTTTTTTTAGTATAGGACAAAATTATGTATGTCTATATTTCACTGATCACTTAAACACTAAATTTGTATTGTTAAAATGCATAGCTTTATATGTAGAAAAGGCAATATTTAGCCTAAACTACAGTTACTGAAAAAAAAAGAGTAAGTGGTTTATATAAAGGAAAAAGTAGTGTTTAAATACTATAGTACATGTTATGACAGTAGCATTGAGTCCATTTGGAGTTTAGAAATCTAGGGAAGAGTGAACAGTAATGACCCAGTGTTACTGTCTATAACAGTGAGAGATCTCCATGGGAAGACCAAGCTATACTCTTGCTTTCAGAACTAACTGAAGCTGTTCTTGTAGACCTACTGTTCCTGATGCTTGTTACCAATACAGCAGTTTTAAAACAGATTATGAGATGTTACAAGTGAACTTAGATTTTATGTTCAAATTTAATCTTTTTACGATATAATGCTTATGACCAATGCAAAATGTATTAATCTGAATAGATTTTCATGCAATATATTGTATTCACATAATGTCAAATTTGCATTTCATGTGAGCATAAGAAAAGTAAGTCAGAAATAAATGAGTCTGTGGTGGTTTGTCTGAAGGATGGCAGCAGTAGCAGGTATTTATTTTACAGCTGGAAAAGTAAAAATCAGGGACGAATCTCTGTCAGAATTACAGGAGAGAAAAGAAACATATTCATTTGCAATTTGCATATTTATGGCAAAATATCTTTATTATAGGAAACATTTTAACATATAAACAGGGCTTCTCGTAGTGTCCATTATACTTTTGCCAGCATCAATGCTAGGTTTCAGTTCTTTTTCCCTGAAACCATAGGAAGTTTGATTTTCAAGAATTAATTCTTTTTAAACCTTCCCTGAGCAAAAAAAATGGAGTTTTTTTCTTCCCACCCAGAGAGACCTATCCTGCTCAGCTTTTCAAAACTGTAGGTCAGTTGTTGAATCTCTCATAGACTGTTTATTTTAAACAAGGGAAACTTATACCTAAAGGAAGAGCTTCCGGAAAACAAAGATTGCAAAATGATGCATAAATCCTGAGGGTAATCTCTAAAATAATCTGTACTTCTCTTTTGAAAATTTGAAGAGTAAGATTGAAAATAAACCATTTTTTTTCTTACTGTCATTTTGAAAACAAATAAACAAAAATACTAATAATATATAAAGCAAAGGTTTGCTTGTCTTAACCTAATCAGTTGTCTTTTTTTCCCCCTTCTTTTGTCTTCATTCTGACATGAACATGACACTTGGCTTGGCCTGTTTTTGCTGTATGTCAGCGTCTTCAACTTTATGGATATCATACTTCTACTAACAGTGTATGTACTCTAATTATTTTCAATTGCAGTCTTCACCAGTGAGACAAAATAATATACTATAAGAAAATCAACTGTATTTATTTTTTTCATCAGGCAAATTATTTCTGCTAATCAGTAAAAATGTGAGGAATCTTGACGTGGATAAAAGATTGTGCACACTTGTTGTATGCATTCTGAACATGCAAGCCTGTCAGGAGGAAAGGTTGCTCTCTTTATTTATATAAAATGAAGGAAACGATATTTTTAAGGGAAAGTACAAAATACATTCCAGTAAATTATAGACATATTTTTAATTAATGTGTGTAAATTAACTCATCCTGCATGAGTCATTTGATCCATCTCTTTGTTTGCTTGTGTATAATGTGAATAATTAGTCAATTGCATCCTTTACCTCTTTTTTCCCCTCAAAAAAAGAAACCTGAAGAGAGCATTCCTATTTTTATGCTTCACTTACAGAACAAATACATAAGAACTTTCAGTGCTGAACTAGAAAAGGATTTTACAGAAAATAGTCCCTGTATTACTTAGGTGACAGTAAACTTCTTTTCAGTCATTTTTGAGGGGTGGGAAAGAGAAGCAGCAAGAGACAGATCTTCTGAGCTTTTTAATGTCTTCATCATGACCTGATTAATTTCTGGATCATTGCAAAGTAAAACAGTTTTTTAAAAAGAGATTGGTTTGATGTTTAAATAGAAGAATTAATCTTGTTGTGGCATTAATTGTGATATTCAAAATAAGGGGATGGAATCCAGGAGAATTCAATGACTAGTGAAATTCCAGGTTTAAAATTTGTTTCCTTATATATTTATTCCCAGAAATGCACATATTTATTTCTTGTGAAATTGGCACCTACAATTTGAACAATGTGCAGAAAGGAAGTCTGTTGAATTAAAATGTGCAGTTGACATGATGTGTATACTGCAGTGTTGTGAGAAAAACGTATTAGAATATGCAAGGCCTTATGATTCAATAGATTCCAGGTCAGGCTTTACTGCAGCAAAATTTACTGGACAGCAATTGCCATATTTCTCTGCTGCCTCCTGTTTCAAACTGAAACCAAACTAGTTAGGCATTCTACTCATGTAATTTTCAGCTTTAGTAAAAAAATCTCCTTCTGGACTCCAGCCATGTCCAAGCACTTTATCAAGACAATGCCTCGGTGTGTGCCATATTTTTTGCCCTCCCACTATCTGAATGGAGATCGCCATGCAAAGGAGGCTCAGATGTATAGGAATTCAATAAATCCCCCATCCCTGAAAATTGATATTATGGGGTTCTATTTTGCCTACTGAAACATGAAATTTAGAAGCGTTTTTTATTTTGCCTTGATGTCCTGAACAGTTGAAGATACCCAGGTTCCAAGGAGATGCAACCCTAAAATGTCTGGGATAGTCCAACATGCTGTCTCATGTATGAGGCCCTTCTCCTCACTTCATCTTACGGATCAGTTCTAATTATTTTTTGAAGTGTTAAGGTCCATAGGCCATAGAAAACATATGATGATATTTTAAATGGGTTAAATATTTTAGTATTTTCATTTGCATAGGTTAATTCTTTCAAGTCATGTTCTGGTGCATACTGCATTTGTGTCTGAGACTGCTTTGGCATGTATTGCATGAGGGCTTTCACTGGCCAAATGCCAACCAGAACATGAAAACTATGATGTGATGCATGCAATGAAAATGAAATGTGCATGCCCAGAAGTACTAATTCCATTGACTAAAGTAACTCCAGCAAGAGAACAAATTCAGTGAACACTTAAAACAGATAATTACAGAACTGTATGCATGAAAGAATGAGGTGTTCATTCACACGACAAGGTAAGTTTGATCAACAGATGTGCATAGTATTTTCCTGATAAGTATGCTACAGTTGAAGGTGAACTTACTAGGCTTGTTTTTTGCCTTTCTTTGTTGGTGCAATGATGTTGTCTTAAATATTGGATGAAATTGTTTTACATAACTAGTTGTATGGTGATATTTATATTTTGACCAATGACAAAATTAATTTCATAAGTATATAAATTAATACTTTTTGGCAAAACAGAATTGATAGAAAAAAACAGTGGCAAAATGCTGAGTTTAAATGGCCATTTTGACATATACTTTTAGTAAGCATTTTCACTTTATGCTTTCTCGAATTTATTTTCTTTGGGAAAGTGGAGTCTGGTGATACTTTTGGTGCAGCCAAGAGCATTAAGCAAATAGCTGTAATTGACCAGTGTTGCTTTAATTTACAAAGTGTCGTGTAACTGTTTAAAATTTCACTGTTTAGAAGCAAGAGAACTAAGCCCTGCTTTTGAAGATCACTTAGAAAAGATTTCAAAGTTTATAAAAGGTTGTTCTATTGTTCTTTGTTTTTCAAACAATTGTGCTTCTTGAAACTGCAGGTTCTTAAAACAGAAGGAGAGGACCTTGTCCCCAGAAGCTACTGGGATACTTTGAGACGTAGCACAAGCCAAGCACTCTTTTCAGACCTTGCGGAGGTATAAGACAACCTCTCTGGTCTCTGGTCCATAAGCAGACTGCTATTTTATTTATTCTGTTCTGATTGTTTTCCTATTTTATGCACTTTTTTCTCTTTTCCTTTTAATTATTTTTTTTGTTTTAAACCTGAAGGTGCTCAGATCAAATGCATTTGTTTCTGTGCTGTGTGATAATTGAAGGTTGTCATTTCTTAGAAAAAGCTAAGTTACCTTTTGAAAGAGTTGGAGGATGAAGTCCTCTTCAATCCTCACTATAAGAAGCATTTTCTAACATTAACAGTGACAGCATTTCACAATTAGAGAAGTAATTCAGGAAACCTTTGTCATTTAGGTTTGGTCCAGTGATATGACAACTTTAATGAGAGTTGTAGTGCTTTAAGCTTTTAATCTTTTTGTCCTGAATGTACTTGTAATTGTTATCAGAGCATATCTTCACAAAAAGTATAATGCAAAGATTGCTTTAATTATTGGAGAAAACCAGGAATGCTTTAAGGTAACTAAAACATTGGTTAATCTTTTTTAACATTATACAATCGTTATCAAAGTCTAGAAATATCACTGAGCTGTAAAATTAATCTCCATGGTGCTTTAAATTCTATTAATTAATGTTTCATGATCTGATTTCAGGTAATTGAGTAAGGTATTTCTTTGTGTTGATCATTTCAGAGGGTCAGAAAACTAGATCATTTAGGCTTTTCTGTGCACCATACAGTGAGAGTGATTGCTCTGCTGGCTGTGGCATTAAAGGACATGCAGCAACTCCCCACTGACTCTGGTCTCAAAGTTCCATGTTTCATAAGCAGTTTCATAATGAGAAAAGAACAAGGAACCAAAACTGACCTGCAGGGTAAAACAGTCTTTTTCCTTGGTTTGTAAGGAATGTGCGCTTCATATTAAAAGTAATTAGTGTTTTGTCCCTGCTGTTCCTCTGTAGAAGCTATTGAATAACCTGAGGACTTTGATGGACTTATTTCTAATTTCTGGGCTAAATTTACTCATAGTCCCTTTATACCAGGGAGTGGTATAAACCCCCTGTACCACAGTCTGTTGTTCATTAATTTTCATAGGGCTTTTTCTTCTTTAGTGTTAATCTTCTTACTCGTGATTGTGTTTATAAATGCACTCATAGACCTCAGTTTTAATTTATTTTAATTTTAGTTATGGGCCAAACAAAATAAGGTATTTGACTTTTCTCTTAAGGTAGAACCTAGATTTCCCAGGTATCAAATAGGCCTTTTCTGTATTTCTCTCAGCTTGTGTTCATTTTCTCTTGAACAAAACAAAATGTAATGTTACAGAATTGAGTTTTATAACAATATTTATAGCAATATCCATAATAATAACAACATATGCATAATAATATTGCAATAAAGCAGTATACCCAGCCTATCTTCCCTTCCTTCTACGTTGATGAGCTTCTGAATTGTTAGTCCAGTTATTAGTCCTAATTTATTCCACCAAATTTTAAAACCCAGAATATCTCTGCTCTTGTCTAGTCAGATAAGGAGACATAGAGGGGAGAGAAGGCTTCTCATTTCAATGATTTTATAAGAAGCTTGAGGCATTGAGTTTTCTGAATGAAATGTCATCTTAATGTACAGTTAGCTGGCATGAATTCAGTCCCAAGTATAGATGGATTTAAGTTTTGGTAATCTCTCATGCATTTAATTTGAAGAGAGAAGTTTTTTAATATCTGATGGCTCAGACTAATACCTTTAACTACAGTGTAATTGAAACTTAATAACAGGTATACTCAGCAGTGATTTAAATTCTCTATGAAGTGTATAAAAAGCCTGTCTGCTCACTTGTAAATCATTTTATGAAGAAAAATCATGTTCTGCATTTTCTCCAGTGACAATTTCCCACTTCTCACCATAATTACTTTTATCTTGCTTGATTGGGCCAACTGGCTTTCATCCATATTCGTATCTCTCCCAGGTAGTCTTGAATCTGAATATTATAGCTGTTTGTAGTAAGAGAGTGGCATGAAGCAAGATGACACTGGGGTCTGTGTTGTTACATAGGCTTTTGAGGAGGCTGTATATAAGTTGAAAAGGAGAGTAAATAAGGTTTGTTGCTGTGGGAAATCAAAAAGTCTCTTTGGGGAGAAGAGTTATTTATCACTTCTAGTTTCCTTCTAGGATAATGTATAATACTGTTTCCGTTGTTATGAATCTACACCATCCTGTTGGAATATGGCAGTTACCTGCCTGGTAAAAGTGGAATCAATGCCCATAAGCATTACCTACTTTTAGTCAACCCTCTTTGATCAAGGACTTGAAATTAATTTTACAGGATACAAAATAAATAGACTTTATGCACTTCAGATTAGAAAACTGAAAGGAAAAGATATTGCCATTATGCAGCAGGGCAATAAGGTGATTGAAACACTTCTCTTTGGTTTGTCTCTCTACTTGCATTTGTATTACAGTTAGTGTAAAGGTAAAGAGAAATGAGCAGGATTTTATTCTCATTTAAATGACTGCAAAACATATTTGATCAAAATTGAGGCTCATATTTGTATCATGGATACAGGTGAAGTAATTTAATTTTCACTGATTTAAAATAAAAAATAAAATTAATTTTATCATGAATAATAAATAATAGCTTTAAATTATTAAGGCTTTTGGGTTTATCCTATACCACATGAGAGAGAGAATTTATTTAATGCTATCAGTGCAGAAGGAGCACTGGAATAGTTTTCAGTTGTCTGCAGTTCTGCAGAGAAGCATTGGGTTGAGTTTCTGGAGTGAGGTTTTTGTTTGGGTTTTTTTCTTTTAGTGAGGCCAACCAAGTGGGAATTGTGAAAAGACTTACAGATTGTATTTTTTTTTAAAAACGGTTCGTTAGATACATGTGAATGCAACCTAAGTCTAAGGTTTTGAAATGTTTTTGCAAGATGAAAGGCTGTAATTTAACATTTGATATCTTTTTAGTGTACTTGAGGGAAATTGTTTGAATGTGCTTAGGGATTTAATTGCTTAGAAGACATAAGAAATCAGGGTATCTGCATTTCAGTATATTGTGTCCTGTAGTGGAGGATAACAATATTAAAAGACAAATAGTGATTAGTTTTCTGAATTAGTTTGCTCACTTGAAGAGCAGAGCTGTCTTAATTGAAGGGCATGAAATATCTCTGCCTCTATATATACTATGTCATCTTATTTCTCCCTGGAGAAGAATATGAGAATAAAGAGGAAGCTAGAGTACATGAAATACAATCTTGAGAATCCTAAACTGATTATACTGAAGGACAGAAAAGTCTCTCTCATTTCTTTAGATCTTGGATGTTGAAAAGAAGGGATTTGTGTTGTTACTGCCTTGTGTTTTCCCTTGTTGTTGATACATAAATACTCTTAATGAATATTGCATTTTACATTTTTTACAAATCAGTATGTAAATTTGAAAATAATATAGTATATTTTATAGAATGCAGATATGAAATGGTTTTTCGTGGTTATCATAATATTGAACCTACTGCACATTGTTAAAAATTTTTACCCTCACCTGGAGTTTTTTCTTCACTTGGAGTTTATCCATCTGTTACAAATTTTTAGCCTCTTCAGTGAAGAAATAGAGTCAGACTTAAAGGACTCCCAGTGTGGCTTACAGCTTTATACATCTAGATCTTTATAGAGCTGTATAAACAGTTTTCTATACTTATGGTAGATCCCACAGGTTTATAATCTATCATTATGGTGATAAATTAGTAATGTTACATCTCCCAAATATTTGCGAGGTTTCTGTTTTGTACTGTAACACTAGAGTCAGCAGGCAGACTTCCCAATGGGTGGTAGCTTGCCTAGGAAGAGCAGAGACTGCTATCTCCCACTCTTTGCTTTTCATAAGGTCTTGTCTTTGTAAGAAAAATGAGATCTCGGACAGGAGGTTATCTCTAAGCAGGTGCAGTAAGGAGACTAAATACATTACTTTTTAAATTTCAAACGTTGGCTGAAGTATGTCAATGCCAGAAGGATAGTGTCATGTTGGAGTACTGTGGCATATTCAAGAGCCTTATATTACTGAATTATTTTTCTAGCTCTTCAGTGTATTAAGAGCTTCTTTTTAAAAGAAGTAAAACCCGCATATACCCAATAGTTAAGGCTAATGAATATGTGGTAAAAACATGGAATGTTATGCAATCACTATGCACAGATGACAGTTACTTCTGTTTGGATTCGTGTTTACAACTTTTGCTATTACAAATGGTCAGAATTAGTTGGCTTTCTATTCTAGTTCTGGCCTTCAAAGTCTTTTTGTTATTTATTAAGGAAAAGGTACTAATACATATTCAGAGATTCCAGTCCTCTGCAGAGACCACAACCTGGTAGATGAGGAACATTCCTAAGAGAATGAATCCAAATATTGCTTCGTTGTTTCAAAATCTTTCACAATTCTGCTGTTTTAAATGTGTTGGGCAATAGTATCTATACTGTAGTTATCTGCCACTTACAGAACAGAATCATGTAAAGTACACCTAACTGATGTGATTTTGGAACACAATCCCATACTTAACTTTAAAATATAAAATAAGAGTATATGAACTAATGTCCTTTAATTTCTTTGTAGTTTCATAGTAGAAAGGAAAGGAGATTGTGTACAAAGGGAGTTATGGTTATGGTTTACCTCAACTGACAAGAATTTTTTTTTCCTCATGAGTTTCTGGTTTTATTTTTATTTTTCATGCTTTTTCCCCTTCATTGCAGCTTCCATTACATCATTTTGTTGGTTTAACTATTTTCTACTAAATGCAATTAACATCTAATGCTATTTTTGTGCGAAAATTGCATGGCAAAATTAATGTAATGGATTTTAATACTAAAAACTTTTTTAAGATTATGAACGTAAAATACAAACTCTTTTAATGGAAAGGTCTATTATGATGATAGACATTCTCGTATTATACTTAATGTATCTGATCCAATCGTGGCTATTAATTTTTTTTTTATTCTAATATTTAAGCGTGCTGATGATATTTCAAGTTCATTGTCAGATACTACACTGCTTGTACACTTTTTCGGCAAGAAAGGAAAAGCGGAACTTAACTTCGAAGATTTTTATAGGTGAGTCTCAACTTTTTAGTAATTCCTTTTAAAAAATATTTGTTTAGTTGTTCTAATTAATGTGTATTATATTACTATACTCATAGCTTAGGAAAGTATATTTATAAGGTTTATGTTCCCTTTGTGTGTATTACATGCACAAGGAGCAAAATAAAACAATACATGGCCCAACAATAAAAAGTCCTCTTCCAATGCTGCTGCATTTGCAAATTTTGTTAGCACTTGTGTGCTCAGTTAGTTTGGGGTGGAGGGGTTATACCCCAGCCCTGTCTATACTGGTATGTAGGAACTTCTTTCTTGGTTTTGAATTATTTATATCTTTTTCTCCTGTTTGTCAGTGCTTTAAAAAAATTGTGTGCATCTCTGTAGTTAGGGACATATTTAAATGCAGAGCTTTTCTGAAGGTGTCATTCGGGTACCTTAGAACAAACTTCTTTGGGTAAAAGTTAAAACACAGTGGTAGCTATTGGCTTAGTTATGCCAGTAAATACAGAATTTTAAAATACAGGGAGAGTGCCATAAAAACAGAATCATAAAACTTCTGTATAATTGAAAGAGATACAATGTTTAGTTATTGCTTCCTCAGTAAATACCCCCAATACCTATTGTCTTTATAATTATCACTTAGCTGTGAATTCCAATCAATCAGATGTTTGCAAAATATTTTGCTTTAATTGAAAAGTCCTGAAAAGTGTCCAGTACTTTACATAATACAAAAACTGTATCATTAAGTGATCTCATGACATAAGTTCAAAATAGGAATCAGCAGAGAAGGTAGTTTTTCAAAAGGCATCTAGTTAAAATGGTGCAGGTTGTGGTTAACAATCAGATGTACATGAGCTCCCAATGCACTACTGTGACCAGAGAGCTAATTTCACCCTTGCTTGTAGGACATCACATAGAATCAGGAAGCTTACTTTCCTTTTTATGGGTAGCTGTTCCTATATTTAGTGTCCAGAATATACCAGATGGAATGTTAAGTTGGGAAGAGTTTATAGAAATATCATAAGATTAGTGAAGTATTTAAAAAAAGAAAGGTTAGAATGAAAGACTGCAAGCGCTCATCATACTTGGCTTATTAAAAAGACAAAGGTAAGGTTAAATTGCAAGCTGTAAGTACACAGGAATAAATTTTGGGAATTTAGTACCATGATGGAATTTTGAGTTTAGCATATACGTGACCCACTGAAGAAGAAAATCAGGCAAACACAAACTGGAATTAATTTGGAAATGAATGTCTCCAGTAATTTTAATCCTTCCTAACATATTTCATAATTGTGTTAAGATTGTTGTATTGACTAGAAAATATGTCAATATAGATAAGGTGATTTACCAAATTTACTATCAGTGCTGCAAAAAGAGAACTAATTTGTGTAACATTATTTGGCTCATATTTTACAAGTCTTTTAAGGTCATGAACAGTAGAAATATAAAGTATGACAATTTCTTCATGTTTATGTTTGTGCTTTAGATTTATGGATAACCTGCAAACTGAGGTTCTAGAGATAGAATTCCTTTCCTACTCTAATGGGATGAACACCATCAGTGAGGAAGACTTTGCCCATATTCTCTTGAGGTATACAAATGTGGAAAATACATCAAGTTACCTGGAAAACATGCGTGGCAGTATTCCTGAAGAAAAGGTAATTGCTTAGCATTGGACCACAGCATGCAATCCCAGTGTCATTAAGATGAAAACATAGCTTTGTTGGACTGAATTACGTAGCACCAGGATTTTATTCCTATCATAAGCTATGTGCCTGGTTTTTCAGATTCCTTGCTGAATAAAAGGTAGAAGAGAAAATAGCATAGAATTATGTTCCATAGGATTTAGCTAGTAATATTATTGAAGTTCAGATAGAACATAAAAGTACAGGTTAAATTGCAAAAACAGGAAGACATTAAAAAGAACAATTTTCTAGCAGTGAATTATTAAAAAAGACCTTTCTTTTTCTTTATTTCTCTTTTCTTTCTTCTTATTTTCTTTCTCTCTTTCTTTCTTTTCATTGCCACTGGAGTACCATCTCTTCAGAAATAATGTCACATTTTATCTTGTCATTTTATAGGCTTAAAAGTGGATCACTTGTATGTAATTATTACTGGGTGTGTAGTTTTTTTAATGACTGGAGAGACAGAAATGATAATATAGACAGTAAAGGTCATGAGGTAGATAGTCCTTGATTTGTTCAGCAACAAATGTGTTGTCAGCAACAAATGTGTTGTCAGCAGCGTATCTGAGAGAAATGTAGTATCAACTATGCATCAGTGATAATCTATAGGATAATGTTAAAAGTAGCCCTTCAAACAAGGGATGTTTTGGATATACTTCTTCTGTTTGTGTTTACAGAAGGAGATCAGATTAATCTGTCCTAGAAATCTAACTCTTTCAATAGCTATATCCTTTAATGGCATTGACAGCAGAGCTTGCAAAGAAAGTAATCAATCAGTTTGGACAGTTTGTTTAGAGTTTTTTTATTTGAGAAATGATGTTGTAATTTCAGTCTTCACAGTAAGATCAGTCACCTGACCTGATAGAAGCAGACTCCAAAAATTAACACTTTTCTGTTCAGATATCTGGATTATGATTCTTCCTGTGGTTGTACAGCAGTTAGGGCTACTGAGAGTTAAATATAGCTGGGGAAACAGGGCTGTCTCTTTTGACTAGATTAGGTGGCAGATGAAGTTGGTAGGATTGGGATCAGAGTTCCTGCTCAGTCACTCTTTCGAAGTTCCTGGTCTAGCTGCTCAGGTCTAGGCACTCCGATCGAACTACCATGAAATGGCTGTGCAGCTTTCAGTATTCTGAGCCAAGACAGTGCAACAGAACCGCTGTAACTGCATGGTTCTAGATGGAAATCTGAAAAAAACACCCCACTCACTTTGGTCTTGAATAGAAACAATGTAAGTGTCACTTGGGAAACTGAAAAATAATGACAGTTGTAGGTATAGAGAAGTATTTTGAATGTCAAAGGGGAAGTTAAGTAAATACAAATACAGACACTTTCTTTTGAACACAAGGAAGTTTCCTTTGAATTTCATCTCTAAGTCTTCCAATGTCATAGCATGTATTCCACTGTAGTTTCCTCTTCTTAGTCTCTGATGGGACCATCAGTTAAGGAAAACTTCCATATAGAAAGCTGTGTCACCCAGTTACAGGTTTGCTTTTATGCTGTGTTCTGAGAATATCCTGGCACTGGACCAGTGTCATATATCTGTATGTTATATGCTATACCTCCATTAAATGAAACAAGACGTTGCTGTTTTTCATAACTTTGTATCATTGGTTTGGTAAATGTGCTATCAGTACAGCAGAAAAGGTAAATCCCTGTGACATCTCTTATGCTGGCCACAGGGTTTTGAGAATGGGACTTTGTCTCCTATTGCCATGGAGGTGTTGTTTATATGTTGTCCAAATGTCACATTTTTTACTCTTGTAATAACACTGTATTTTGAAAATTATAAAATGTGCTCTCTATTTCATTACAGTGATATGTTACAATACTAATACTAACCAGAGGATTCAATTTAGAAGAAAAATTAGTCAAGTCAAAGTTATAGGCCCCTACTCTCACAGCTGGCAACATTAATCTTTCATAGTGCTGCACGAAGAAGCCCCAAAAGCAACGTGATGATCTTTTGTCATATTGTAGTCATGTTAAAATTTTCAGCTGGCATGCTGCCTGCTCACAGGATGTTTTCCTTCTTTTACTAGTTAGATGCCAAGCAATGATTCATTTAAGCTGGCATCGTGAATTACTACGGATATCAGCTCCTGGAGAAAGTCTGCGCATTTTTAGCAGCATTGGTACATTAATCTGAGTTTTCTTTGCTGTAGTAAAATATTATCTGTCTATATAAATAAAAATGTTAGCTTCCTTTTTGTCACGGTTTAACCCCAGCCATTGACCAAACCCCAGGCAGCCACTTCTCACTACCTCACCACCAGAATCAGAGAGAAAAATGGAAGGGTAAAAGCCAAAAAAACTTGAGGGTTGAGAAAGAGATAGGTATTTAGGAAAAGCAAAAGTCACACACACAAACAAGATTTTTGCAGTAGCCTCACCTCTTACACTTATTTTTTGCATTCAGAATTTTTACAGACAAATTGGTGCACATTAACGATTTGTGAACCTAAAAATGTCAGCCCAAGACTTTGATGGGTGTTTTCTACAATTGCTATTTTGCTGTAGTATCTGAGGGTCCTTGCTGAGGAACAGTTTCACTGATCTAGGAATTTCACAAATGCATGACAGAATTATTCTGGAATAATTCCCGTAGAGTTTTCAGTCTAAATACAGTGTAAGAAATTGAACTTGGACACATAAACTATTATTGTCAAATGCAATGAAACAAAAAGACAGTATTGATAAAATTAAATTAAGTTTTTAAGATAAAAATTCAAATAAGGAGGTGGTTCTACTTGTGTGTATGAGAGTGTCCTCCCAATTGCAAAGGATCTGCTTGTTGAGAAAAGCAAGTAATGATGGAGGTGGGCCAAGCTCTCCAAGGAGTTTATAAATCTTAGCTAGCACTTAGGTAGGATCACTTAAGCAGGGGTTTACATCTCAAGTGTGTGGAGACCTATTAAATCCTTTTAATTATAACAATATTATGCTGCTCTCCACATTTTTCACAGTTCCTGCTGTCTCATATGGATTGGCATCCAACCTCTGCCATCTTCTCCTATGGCACAAACCTACATTTGTATGTTTTATGTGTTCCACTATACCATAAAGACTGTGTATATGTTTGAAGAGATACATAAGATCAATGTTTTAGTTTGAACAGAAAGGCTCACAGGTCTTACTATTACCTCAAGTACATTTTCAGAGACAAGTACTTAAATAGGACATAAGGATAAAAGCAAACAGAAAAATAGCCAGGAATTATAGTTAAAGGAATCCAGGGAGATCAAGATTTGACAAAGAATGTCATTCTGTGTTCAGAATGGCTGAGACCAGTGGGAATTTGATATAGGCAAAGATCCTGGCTTAATTCAAAGTCTTGTTTTCAGGTCTCTTTCAAAATTGATTTAGAGATAGTTTATCAGGCCTTGGATCACTAGCTAACATGAGAGAAGAGCAGCACAAATATCACAAGGAACAAGATAAAGTAAGCTCTTTTAACAAGAACACTTTCAGTGAAACTTACACAGAAGATATTCTGAAGTCTGGTCGAAATGCAAAAGATTTTTTAAAAACATGGGCAAACACTGCAGTACTTGATAGTTGGAGTATTAGCTGAAGAGACTTGGGTGTCTGTGTTTGGATAGGTAAATATTTCACCTTAAAGTACAGGCTTAAGGTAGATTATAACATATATTTATGAATCTATTCAATGTATTTATGTGAGCACACACACATATATATAATAGCGGTTTGCAGGTTTTCAGTTGTAAACGTACTCCAATGTTCATCAGACTTTTTATTCTCAGTCTTGACTATCATATTATAATAATCCTGGAATTCTTAAAAGTGGCCCTCAGCAACAGAACAGTATTTTCAACTGCTCTGGTGAGAATTGATGTCTTATTGCAGTCGCAGAGAGGAAAGACATATTGCATACCTCAAGAAACTCCCGTTCTCTACTTTGACTTTTACTACAAATGCCGGGGTTTTTTTTCCAATGGGTGTGGTATCTGTTCTTAAATGAAGTAGACATCTATAATTGCAAGATTGGTTAATTCAGTTGACATTACTACTGATAACTCTTACAGTGTATGTTGTTCTTCTGTTTTTTAGGGTATCACATTTGAAGAATTTAGATCATTTTTTCAATTCTTGAACAATCTAGAAGACTTTACAATTGCAATGCAAATGTATAATTTTGCCAGTCGTTCCATAGGTCAAGGTAAATATCTATGTTTTTATAAAAATCTGTTGATATCCATATAGAACTGTTGACAAAAATGTAAAATGTTTTGTAGTTCCTAGTTTGTAGTTTTAATGTCTCCAGTAAAGGCTAAAAATGCTAGGACTCCAGCTTTGAGAGGAGAAAGCTTGGTCATACCGTAAGAGATATTGTGCAAAGTCACGTATGTGGTGGAAAAGCTGAATGCAGAAGAGTTGTCCATCAAATTCTACAATACTAGAGTTGAGGCACTTGATGACATCAATGACAGATCAGATTAAAACAAACAAAAGCATTTTTTTACACAGTGAGCATCTGAAACTTGTCCTTCTACAAAGGCTGTAGAAGAAAACAGTGTCAGAAGGTCCGAAGGGAGAACAAACAGATTTTTTAACAAATCAGTAAGCGGGTACTAAAAGAGCTAGGCATGTGTGTACCTACTAAAATCCTTAATAAAATAGTTGTGTTGCTTGGAGAGTGCAAGGTGAGCAATATGCAAAGTGGTCAGACTTGCGTGCTCTCCTCAAGTAGCCTCTTCATGGGTCTGACCCAGTAACACTGGCATGGTCCTACCTCAAGTAGCCTTACCAAAAGATTCTATCATTTTCTCTGTGCTCTATTTCTTGGGTTCTTTTTTTTGTGTCACATAAGTAAATGCCATATCTATGATGCAGCTTTAATTATAATATGATCTTCTAATTTTGTTTTCGCACATAGTATAGAGTATGAAATGTTATCTTTTGTGTAAAATAATTGGTATGAAATAAGCAGTGTGATTTTATGTCAGTTGAGAAGTACTTGGCTTAGAATTGTGGAATTCAGTCCTAATTTTCTCTTCTTTTTTATTTTTTGAGTATTTAAATGTGAAAAGTCAAGTTAAAAGTTTATTTGTATTTCATAATATGCTGTCCACAAAGTAGCATTAAATTCACATTTTTTAAAGTATTTTTTTCTGGTGTTCTCCTTATGCAGATGAATTCAAGCGTGCTGTGTATGTAGCTACAGGTGTGAAGCTTTCACCACATTTGGTGAACACAGTGTTCAAGATTTTTGATGTCGACAGAGATGACCAGTTGAGTTACAAAGAATTTATTGGCATTATGAAAGACAGACTCAATCGAGGGTTCAGGGTAAGGATTCTAATTTTTTTAGTTCTCTTAGTTGACTTTACTACTTACCGCTACTTTAGCATCTCTAGCACCTTTAGATTTCAAATCAGCAGTGCATATGTTTAAAGACATACCTTTTATAGAAATACTGAAGCAATCTGTAAGATAAAACCCTTCTTAAATTCTTGATTTTTTTTTGTTACAAAGCAATACTTAGAGAACATAATGTACCTTTACAGTATGCAAACCGAATTAGAGATGAGAAATCCCCTGTATACTGTCATTTCTTCTCTATTGTGTGATTAATAGATTAGCATTATGAATTTTAACAAGGGCAGCAATTATGTCTGGATTGCTTGCAGAGCAAAAGAACTTGTCTCTCCCAAGCTCAGGAAGTTTAGTTAAAGGTCAACTCTAAAGGCTCTTTCAAAACATTATATAAAATATCAAGTGCTCATAATGACAGTTGGAAAGAGTTGCAGTAGAAGGTAGTTTTCATTTTCAAATAAAGAGTTAGTGAAGTGGTGCTGAGTGGATCAGAGTTGATTTTGATAATTAAACCCCGTATCTAATATATTCAATTATAATAAGCTAGAGGACAGGAAATTACTTGCAGTCTTTCTTTTCTTCATATGACAGGTGTTAACATTTTAAACTAAATGTAAAATGGTGTTCTTACTGACAACCTTATCCCTTAGACATAAGTCTTAAACTGTATTATGGTTCCTAAAGTCACATTTCAATATGTTATTTCTGTAATTTTAGTTAATTTTAGTTATCTTCCTAAATATAATTTTAGAACTTTCTGTGAAATGATGTTGAGTCTAATAGTTTACTTGTTATTTCTGTAGTATTATGATCAAGCATAAAATGTGGATAACAACCATGGCATTTGTAACAAACTTATTTCTGTGTTGGTCCTCAATTCCTTTTATTATGGTGTAGTAATGATGAATGTTTCACAATCGTTTCAAGCTGTTCAGCTATATGTTTTAATTGTTTACTAATTGTAAATGTGCAGTGTATGTTAATTTAACCAGAAAACAGTCTGCCTACTAAGAAATTCCTGTAATTGTATTACATGTTTCTATTTCACAAAATGCATGACAGAAATCACATATAATTCTTAAGCATCTATATCATTCAGCACTATTCAGTCTTATGTATGTGTTTTTCTTTTGCCCAGACCACTATAAAATATTCCAGTGGACTGTAAAATAACTATAAAGAAAAGCCAATATTCAGAAGAAAAACACAGTCTTTCATAAATTATAAGTCTAATTAAAGTCAAATGCTAGAAATCTCCTGGATTACATAGGAGATGACTGTGATTTGGTCCTGTAATTCAGTTAAATGCATTCTCTTCACTAATCAGTAGTATTCCAAGACAATTAAAGTACTAAACTGAGGAATTACAATTTCCAGTGTCACATAAACCAAATTTTTCCAAGAGTGGATAATAGTAAAAATTCTGCAAAAATTTGCCTTAATAAAAACAAATCCTGCAAAAAAATTGCCTTAATAAATACCCCCCACCCACTGCAGTCTTGGTTTAGAATGAAAAGTTAAAAATGCCGAAGCACTGTTTTCCCAGAACAAATTGGTAGAAAGGGTCATTAATTGCTTCCCATTGTTTGCACATTAAAAGTTACAGAGTATTTAGTGTGTCCAAAACAAGTAAAACTTCGCTCTCTTGCTCCTACAACGTGAAGGGCTGAAATGTTGTCTTGTGCTAAATCAAAACTAACAAATCACTAACTTTTTCTTTATCAGTAACTGTGTTTTGAATCCATATGAGGATTCAATTGGTTTCATTATACAGATAAAAGATCATAACAGCGTCAGCTTATTCAGTATTTTGTAACAACATATAAATCTTAGCCATGAGAATTCTGAACCTGTTTATGAAGTATAAATGCCCGATTTTAATGCTAAGTATCCAACAATTATCATTCTAAAAACATCCAAAAATAATTTCAGTTAGGCCCATGATTTGAAGTATGATTTTACAATAAACATCTTGTACTTAGCAACTCAACCATTTTAAAAGTTATTTCACTAAAATGTTTGCCCAGAATCTTAAGGGCATAACAGAATTTGGTACTGGGACCAGGTATTTTAGAGAAGGGCATTTTGTGGTTATACAGTCAGACTAAAACCTATTTAAGAGCAAAGAGTTATACAAGTCCAATGACAATGCAGTTCTGAAATTTCAGTGAGTACCTAACACGCTTGTCTTACTTAAAAAGCTTAGCCTGAACTTAACAAACTTCAGGAGGGTCAGGTACTACCCCTTGTAGGAAGACAATAAATGTTCACTTTATTACAAATTTTAGATAAGTTTTTGGGAAAGTAAACGTCTTAAAGACTTTACCAAATGAAATTTCTCTCTTTCTGCAATTTAGTAGCATAACCTGAAACCTTGGTTTTGTTTTAGTAGTTTGAAACAAAATCGTATGTTAAGCTGCCATCAAGTGGTCAGTCAGAGTATTGCCATAAACTTATTAGAAATGTTCAGACACTAAAAGCTCTATTTTTGCTTACTGTTTAGTTAAAATAATTATTTCCTTTTCTATTTTTTCAAATTAAAAAATATATAAGAAGATTCCCTTTCCTTTGCAAATTCTGTTTTTAAACCGAAATACTTGGAACTTAATGACTAAATGATAAACATTTTGCATAACACATACTGTATGGTAGCTCCTACCTATATGTCAATTAAAGCCATTTTATTGTATTTTCATGATACCGTTGTCTTATGCTTACCCCTGGCTGCCTTCACATGTTGTCTGCATCTGCGCACTTCTCCATCTTCTGCTCCACAGGGCTACAAACCTATACAGAGGTATACCACTTTCAAATCCTGCGTGAGGAAGGAGCTCTATAGCAGATAAATGACGGTATGTGTTAGCCACCAGTCTGAGTGTGCTGGCATGCCTGCAGGAATGGCTGAATGTTGAACTGTCACTGCTTTGTTTCCTGTTCCAAAACTCAGGAATAGGTTATCTGACTGCAAGCAATGTAGTAGCTCAAAGCATCACGTTGTGGGTTTGACTGAAGCAATAGAATTTTATTCTGGAGTTGGTGATGACTGACTCACACTGTCACTGTTTTGTAAGCCAGCTGCAATTTTGTACTGTGTTTGAAATTAGGAAAAGTATTCTTTCATAGTTTCTGTTCTGTTTTCTGTCTGTCCTGTTACCTCTTTTTAAGTAATTTCTCAGATATCTATAGCTGATAAGTATTTACCAATGAAGACTGTAGAAGTAGATTTTTCTGACTTTTAGTGACTTGATTCTACTTTGATTTATACTGTTACACTCTTGAAGCAGTAATGTATTTTGAATTGATTAATGCTGTACCAGCAATTCTGAAAAATCAGTACTGTGTCCACACATGATCACCATGGCTGTTTCCACACACCCATTACATGAATGTCCATTCTTAACAATTAGATTGTACTGTAGGTTTGGGGGTAAAAAACTGAGATGCGCATATTCTGTAGCCATATTGTGAAACTGTTACACAATGGACACAGCAGACACTGTGTGTTAGTTCCACATTCCTCCTGTCACATAAAGCCAGAGTTTGTTCCTTTGTGATTTAAGGGGTTTTCTGTTTCCATGTAAAGACTTTGCAGTAGTTGCTATGAAGGCTGTTGGCTCCCAGATGTGTTTTTTACAGAGGGCATGAGCAAAGAGATGTACACCCTGACAAGCAAGGCCCCATGGCCAGTTGTCTGCTGTGAGTGACGCTGTGAGGAGTCCAGCACATCTCATGCTCCCTGAGCCAGGAGGGTTTGACTGTGATTCCCTTGCTGGTTTTAATTCTGAGGCACAACATTAAGCTGAGATTTTTTGTTCAATAACCATCTTCAGATGGCTTCATACATTGTCATTTGCTTCTGGCATTCTGAGTCCTCTGCTGTTCTGTCATGTACCTCTCTGAGCACTTGTATGCCACTGAGTGCACTGGGCCTCTGGTTTTAATCCTTCTTCTCTAACTCTGAAATAGCATGTCAGGAAAGCAGAGCAAAGCACCTTGGAACCTGTTTATCGGGGGGATGGCTGGCTTCCATCAGCAGTGTAAAATCTGAGTCTGTAAGGATGAAAGGTGGGGTCTGTTTACCCAGACTGGTAGCAAACCAGCTCTCCAGTCTCACTAGTGTTTTTCTTTTGTAGACATCTGAGCAAGATAGGCAAGGGAGAGGGAATATATCTGAACTATTGACCTGTTCCTGTGTCACAGAATGCATCATGAACCATGTTCTTTGGGACTTTTCAGGCTGTTTTCTTTCAGTGAAGTGTCACATCCCTTGAATGGCTAATTCTTTTATACTTCAGCAGTAAAGATGGCTTGGGGCATGTCCAAGGACAAGGACAGGACAGCTGCTTTGTCCTGCTAGAAGGAAGATGAGTTCTGTTTGATCTGCTTATGCCCTTCCTTCTGTACATGTAACATTTAGCATCCATAGGATTATGTCTTTATTATTTTGATTAACTATCAACACTAAAAATTATACTTCCATTTTAGGAGTATGACCCTAATATTGAAGCACTGTACTAATATGTGAGGGACAGAACAGGAAATTTGATCTTAACAAAGCATTTGGTTTCTCCACCTTACTAATGGGATGTGTAGATGACTAATAAAGTACTTTAAACAACATTTTAGTAATTCAGGTCACTAGTCACATGAGAGGGAAGTCATAGCTTTAGATTAATTTTATGTAACTCCATAGCTTTGAAACTTTTTACTCTTAAAGCTTCCTTTCTTCTTTTCTCATGTATTGTTAAAAATAGTTATTAGGAGTACTTTGTCTTTTTGTCAAAACCCACATTTGTAGTTGCATGTCAAGTACTGTTTAAACTAAACTTTTCAAGATGTGGAACAGCTCTTACAGGAAGCTGGAAAAATGCTATACAGCCTATGATGCTTTCCTAATAATTTCAGTAAAGGGTATGTAACCAAGTGGAAGAAAATGCAGTGACACAAAGGAATCCATCTAATCAACAAAACTAATAAAATGATCTTGGTGATAGAAAGAGAGACTGTGGTAAAAGTGTCAAGTGTACATACATCAGCAACTTGTCAGATCTAAATTCAGGCACTGTATTAATTAATTCATATGCTGAGATGATATAAACTGGGAAAAAAATGTACCGTGGAGATTTATAAAGGAAGATGTTGTTCATTCTGTATAAAGTCATTCTCAACAAAAATTTGAATTATAGTATGTCTGCACTATTCATCTGGAGACAGAGAAACCAGGTTAGTTCTCAGGGCATGGACTTGGCTACAAGCAACCTCACTGAGTTAATATAGAAGCCACTGGTTATGTGCCCTGCTCTTCTTACCACCTGGAGCTTCTGGATGCTGGTAAAAAAAATTATTCTTGCACCCAAGCTTGCTTGAGTAGGTCTGTATCAAGTACCTGTTGCCTGTGCACTGAAAAATACACTATAAGCCTTGTATATATAAAACACCCTCTTCTCTGCTGACACATTAGTTCCCTACTGCTCTTCACTTCAACAACTGCTTCTTGTCTCTTATCATGAGGCAGAATCACAGAATTGTTAAGGTCAGGAAAGACATAACCAGTTGTTAGCTGTTCAGAGTTCCTTTTTATGCAAAACATTGCATAACTCATATTTCTTCAGATTCGTTGTAAACTTCTACTAAAGTTTGTTGCAAGTGCCAGTTAATGGAAATGGAAACTTTAGCCAAGGCATATGAAGTGATTTGGTGAAAGTTACTGTGGAGTAAGAGATCGTTCTGTCTTTGCCATACATTGTGGAGTTAAATAGAGATAGTTCTGTCTTTGTAATACATTGTGGAGTTAAATAGAGATAGTTCTGTCTTTGCCATACATTGTGGAGTTAGAGTGGATTTACATAACTCTAAAAATCATTATTTTCCATTTGGTTTATAAATTGAAACGATAATAAAAATGGAATCATTGGAGATTTGAAATTGAACATTTTCAATGGCTAATTAAATTTCAGTCTGATGTCCAAAGAAGCACATAAATGTACATGAAATATAAAAATCAGCTGCAACTACGTCCCAAAGTTAGGTGCAGTATGACTATTATTAATTTTACTTTTTTCCAAACATAAATGTACAGATCATTGTGCTTTGAAACGTTGTGCTTTCCTATGGTAAATGTAGAACTCTGATGAAGAAGATTAAGATATTTGGCACACTTACCACAGATTATACCCTGCTTTGAATTTGAACTCTGAAAAGTGATAAACAGCACTTTGTGCTGTACGTCACATATCTCTAAAATGCACTAATGCCATTACTCCACCGTGTAAAGAATGTTGTACCCTTATAATAAATAATGAAAATTTCTCCATGGGGAACAACTGTACAAGCTGTGTGTGGTCCCTGCAGGGCACACAGCCTGACTCGGCATTGGCAGGTACTCCTTTGCATACACTGCAGGGAGAACTGAAAAAACATGTTTGTAGAGAACTGCCTAACAGAGCATAGAGGACAGCTCTGCTTTGAATGTCTTATTGGAAGGATTATCTAGGAAATCTCTAACAAAGCACTTTCAAAGTTAATTTCCAAGAAGGGATGCTAGAGACCAGCTTATGAAGGAATTCAAGTCCATCTAGTCAAAAAGTACTGTTTGCTAAACTATTTATGTGCTCAGTAACTGTAATAGATATATAAGCCATAATTTTTATTTTATTGACTAGTGAAATATTGAAAGTAACTATTACATGTCACAAATATAAATACAGAACTTAATTCTATTTATTAGTGATTTTCTGAGAATCTTAAGATTTTTTGTTTTAATAGAACTAATTTCTAGGTGTTCTGAATATTGTGGGGTTTCAAAATTTCTGATTGAAAGCTTTTAGGAAACAATAGTTAATAGCTCAAAATAGTACCTTGGGACTGACTGAGGAAGGAAATTTCATTTTGAAAAAGACATGGAAAACTGAAGCATGGATTCAGAACCTCATTTCCAGCCGTTTCAATTATAAATTGCTGTCTTCTATAAACACTTCATTCTGTCAAGTGAGATTAAATTTGTCATGCAGCTAATCTTTTTTAAGCTTTTAATTTCTATACTTTCCTAGTACACAGCAATTGAATACATCTATTGTAAAAGATAGCTTAAAAAAAACCAAAAGAGCCTGTTGCTTAGTATTTGAAGAGACTTTTGCTTACCTCTTCTTTATAGCAGAGAAGGTGAGAAGCGTGTGATCAGGCACACCTTCCTGACTCATCTCAGAAAAGTGATTGGAAATTGCAGAACATGGGCTTTTGATCCTGAACCTGACAAGAAGCTTAAAAACATACCTGGATGCAGTGGGAGGAGAATGTTCCAGTAAAATGAGAAAGCATTGGAGAACGTGTGAACAAAATGTTCCTTCTGTGGATTTGGTTCACTGAAAGTAGATACAACAGTGCATACATTAGAAACAAGTAGATGAACAGTCAGTGTATTTCAGCATTTCTTATAATGACTTTCATGAACATTTCTCTGAACTTGTTTCATAAAATAAAAAATAAATGCATATCTTAAAGCACATGTTAATAAACTGAATATGCTTTTGTTAAATAATGCAGTGCAATTTGCAAGTAATGCAGTCTTTCATGAGCTTGATTGTAAATATGAACTAAATTGTACATTTGTCTAAGTATTGTTTCTAATATTTCATTTAAAGTCTGCATCGTATACTACTGTGGATTAGATTGTTTTCTGAATATTTACAACTTGTCTATAAAATTCTGTGCTTTTTAATTAAACAAGGTGATAGAAATAAACAGATGTAGGCTTCACTGCCTTATGGTTGGTTTTAATGTATTGCAGTGTGGCAATATCTTTAACATCTTCACTCAGTTCAGCCAAAACAAGATATTGGACAGTCTCTCACCATGCATCCTGGTTTTAGCTTAGAGTGAGTTAATTGTCTTCCTAGTATCTGGTACAGTGCTGTGTTTTTAAATATAGGGTGAGAATAGTGGTGATGATGCACTTGATGTACTGGATTTTACGAGCAGTGCTTACACTAAGTCAAGGACTTTTCAGCTTTTCACCCCACCGCACCTGCGAGGAGGCTGTGTATGCACAAGGAATTGGGAGGGGACACAGCCAGGACAACTGGCCCAAGGGCTATTCCATGCCATGTGGCATATGCTCAGCATGTAAATTAGGAGGGAAGTTCCTTCTTTCCCCAGTTGCTCTGATACTTAGTATCTCTCCATCTTTCTACACTTACTATTAAAATAGGCTTGTGAAGTTAGGAATAGTGGAAGAAATACGGAGATCCAGTGATAACTACAGATAGCAGTGAGCAGTGAATCTCCCAGGCCAGCCCTTGGCCAGTTTTCCTCTGTGTTCAATGGGCACTTATATTGCTGGGCTACAATGTTCTTTAGGATTAAGGTAATCTAGTACAAAGAAGCTTTCATGTCATCTGCCCATATGGTATTTGGCTTTTGCTGGTGCTTCATTTTAATGAACATCAGTAATCTTCTATGCTTTTGTTTGGTGTCATAGGTGAACTTTCTAATACAGTGTCAACACAAAGAAGAAGGGAACAAAACTAGAGAGGGAGCAGGACATACCCAAATAAAGAGGAAATACTTTCTTGCATCTTTTAATATAAATAGGCTATTTGTTGAATGCTAACTGTGTGCTGTGAGGTGAGGATGCCTTTTGAATACTTAACCTATGTATGGTTTTACAACCCTCATTTACAGAAGTAAATTTGATCTCTCATTTATTTTAATATTAAAACATCTATCTGGTGTGTATGAGTCTAAATAAAATTTAAGGTAGAATTAAGGAATTTAGTGAATGATTTTTTTTTTCCCAATTATATGTTTTTCACTTTTCACAGGAGACTCCAAAGTATGGTTGGAAGGAATATTACTCTTGTGTGATGACTGTAACCAGTGAACATCTCAGAGATCTGTGGAAGCAATTTAGGAGACGAGATATGCTGAGATAAAGGAAGAAAGACAGATCTGCACCGGCTAGAACTATTTATTCCTATGAATTCTTAAGCAAGAACAAACTAACCCAGGTGAATTGTGAACCTTCCAACTGCAGTAGAAAACACAGGACTTCTTTTCCACTTAGTGTAGTGATCATCAGCTCTTAAAACTGCCTTTCAGTATGTATTTTATTTAATTGATGAATTAACTATGCCGCGTGAGTGGTAAAAGTCTTTTTTTTGTAAGAACACCTTTTGAATATTATTTTTTGTTATTTTGAGATTAATTTGTCATTTAAAAGAAAACAAAAATAAGTTTTACACCTGGGCAGGAGGATGTTTTGGCAGAGAAGAGAAACTGCCTGCATCAGCTTAGACTGTGAATTTGCTTTCAGAAGAGCACTATTAAAAGTTAGTGCTAAACTGAAAATGAGAGTACATTAAGTAGCATAACAATTATATATGAGTTGAATGGAAAAATTAAACTCTTAGAAGCTGTTATTTTACAAAGAGTAAAGCTGTTATGGTTATAATGTGAATGATAGGTATTTACCTAGGAAATGTACTGTATGAACTATAATGTTCAAATTCTCCAAGTCTTATTATTATGTTTATTAATTTATCCTTTAAATAATGGTACAGATTTTAAGATGTCTTATAAGCAGTATGTCAAAGAAAAGTCAAAATGTTCAAATTCATGTATCACACAGTTTGTTATATTTATTATAAATTTTATTGGCATACACTGATATGTTTCTTGCAGAGTACAAATTCATGTTTTTCTTGTGAATAGCGCACTTTTATATGAAGCGGCACTGAGAAGGAATTATAGTTGTCTAATTTGCTACTCTGGAATGCAGTATCTGAAAACTAGATAAATAGCTTGTGTTTGTGTCAAAAAAAGGAAAACAAAACATGAATGCATGCAGCAGTACAGAACAACTAAGTAATATTATTTGAATATTACTTGTTTGCTATTCAGCAACAGCATTTTTCCTTACTCTCTATTAAGATTATTGTTAGGTAATAGGAATTAAATCCACACAAACAAGAACACGTATTTCTTATACCCTTCTTGAAAAGGACATTCACTGGACATTGAATAAATCTGTATCTGTTTAGGAACAGATTGTGCCTTGAAATACTTGTTGCTGAATGCACACATACTAAAACTAATGTCAATAAATTGTCATTGGAAAGGCAAATAGTTGGTAGTCAGACAATCAAAACAGAACCAAAATAATGCTTTTAAATATCTTACTACTCCCAATACATGAAAGAAAACTTTTTAAATTTTTTTTCAGTGCACATGTTGCTCAATTACCATTTTGTATGTCATGTGAATAAATGTATGGTATCTGTGTAACAGTGCATCTAAGTTTAGAAATGCTTAATTTATAGGAAGATTTATCTCTGATTGAAAAATCAAAACAACATGAGAAGAAAGCTTTTTTTAAAGAAATTCCACACTGGGAATTGTAGAAAAAAAATGTGCAAAATATCGCTTTTATCTGAAAAAAAAACCAAAATGCAAGCCAGTTCAGTAAAAGATAAGACTTCAGTTGATATTTCAAAATAAATTATAAAGAAATTCAGAATTTCCACCTTGGTGTCCTTAAACTATTGACAGCAAGAAAATAATCAAACAAATTGGGATAATGGTTCTTGAATTGACACAGCAGAACACAGATAAGCTACAATCCCTGTGTGATCATTTAGGGAATCAGCTGTATTCAATGTATCGTCTCGGTATGCAAAACTGTCTCACTGCTTCTTGTCAGCATATGCAAAAAAAAGTTTGCTACTTCAGTGATGAAGGACAAAAAAAGGGAAGAAAACAGGGAGTCACTGAAGGGGTTCCCATCCTTCCTTTTCATTCATGACTGCCCCACGCAGTGATCCTCCCTTTGGAGGAATCATTTTGCTCCTCCACTGCCCTAGGCAATAGTGCACTTTGCTTTTATGGCTGGCTTGAGGCAATTTTAGCATTTTTCTATATATTTTCTATCTATAGTTACTTAATATAAAATAGAATGTGAAAGTGTCAGATTGTTTTTAAGAGTATTTTTTCTTTATGTTTAATAATGTTATTTAATATAAATATGAATATATACCTACAGTATTCTTGTTTATTTCAAAATAAATGCACTTGAAACTAATTTTCTTTGCAGTGTATATAATTCAGATTTTTTGGTCATAATAATCACTTCTTTTTGGCAACATGAATGTATAAGTTCTTTGAATTAGAGCATCTCACCATCACAAAAAAATAGACTTATTTTCTTCTTTTAGTCATCTCTTTAGATAGCTGTGCTTTTCTGCCACAGAATTCTGCATAAGAGACCTGAAAATGCAAGGACAGGTGAAAACAAGGCAGGGTAATGGCACATGCCATCTGCTGTAGAGGCACCCCTTGGATAAGCAACAGTCACTGGGCTCAATAAAGCCTTATTCAAAATCTGTAAAATTCCTGGCAGCACAGAAAATGTGGATGCAACTAAATTATGTGAAAACTGGCATAAATTAAGGCTTTGTTTAAAACCAGCTCTCCTCTGTAAGTTGAGAAAACTGTAATAATGTAAGTAGATATTCAGAGGATGCTTAGGAACGGCCCACAGATGCCCAGACCAGCTGGGATAAAATGAGAATTAGCAAACCTTCAGCTTTGGGTACTTCAGCTTTGTGATGCTAACCAACTTTTGCCTGAGCTGGGATGAGCTCCTAGTTCCTGGCAGAGTATCTTGTAGTGCATGCTGCTCCCTAATAATCTGCTGATGTGTAAGATCACAGTGGCAGTTTCCCTCCTTGCACATTTTAGCAGTAAGTGGATACAAACTCCTTCCACTGTAGATTGTTGCTTTGTATGACATAGAATGTTTTCAGCCTGAAGAAAAAAGAGAACCTTTTGAACAGTGACTTTCAGCATTTTGTTAGTCACACTGCCTGGTTTCTGTAGTTATTTGATCTCTTCTTCTCCACCTAAATATCAGGATATAAATGCATTGAAATAAAAGGGGAGAAAAATGATACAGAAATTTTTCACTTTGATTCGACATCATATGATACAATCATCATTTTACCTAATGATGTGTCTTGCTTTCTTGTCCCACTGAGGGTATTTTCAAGACAGGTTCTAGAAAAGGAACTCCAGACTAATACTTGCAGAAGAAAAAGGATCAGACCAAAAATTCACTATTCAAAAATGAATCTGGAACTAATTTGTAGCAATACCAACTTTTAAATCCCCTTATAATCAAGCCAAAACTTATATGAATATTTTCTAATATGTGTGAGGTCTGAATGTACAGTATTTTTCCCTATATCTGAAAATCCATTTGGCACCCTAACCCTGGCAGCAGATAGTGCCTTTAGAGATATTGAATTTTTTTTCTTACACATACAATTTAATACATGAGGGTATGCTTTAATCTTGAATGGGTAATGTTAATTTTCACCACTAGTTTGACTTACAAATTCCTCCCACAGATGAACATCATAATTAGCTAGTAGCATTCCATAAAAATACTAGTACCCACTTGGAAATTTTTTTATTAAAATACATGATTTTGTAGATATAAATATTCATAGAATCAGCAATATATTACGCCTGGGTTTTTTAAACTCCAACCCTGATTCAGAAGCTACAAGCTAGATTCAAAAGAGTATGGCCCTGTAAAAATAAACGTTCATGCATTCAAATCTCTGCAATAAAATACTGAGTATGAAGCTAGTTGCCTAGGCTTTACAAAAAATGCACTTGGAAACGGTGTGACAAAACCCAGTACAAGGAGCAGGGACTGGAATCCAGAAATCTCTGCTGTTTCAGGCAGATGCCCTAAGAGGCTGCTGAAGTATTTACTTTCTCTGGTGCTGTGAACCTTGCAGCCTTTTTATATCATTTCATAAAGACAGTGGACAAATTACCAAAACTGGTTTACAGACTGGCAGTTAAAACATTTCCATGAGAAGTGGAAAGAAAGAAAATGTGGGTGTTGCTGCATTTTGTGCGGACATACTATGAGGACACCCAGCAACAGAAAGTGCAAAGGTAGGCAGGTATTTCGTCCCTGGACAATGGCCCAGTATTTCATCCCTGGACAACAGCCAAACCTAGATGTATGACCAAGACATGGAGTGGCTCAGACCTGTCAAGGCATTTCAGGGCATTAGCTGTAAACGTACAAAAGTATGTTCAAATTACTCTCTCTGGAAGAAGGGGCGGTGGGGGAGAATGGTTATCAGATTGATCGTTTTAAGTTTAGATGTCTGCTTTTGGAGTCAACCATTAAACTACATAACCTCTACTCCAAAGGGCAGAAAGCACTGGAACAGTGCACACAGCATTGGATAAGGTTTCTCACATACAGCTCTTGAAGGGTTTTCTACTGCAGGGGTTTTGATTTTTGCCTAAGCACAGACCTGCCTTGGAGCACTGTACAGATCTCCACTGTATGAGAACTAGTACTGACTGGAACTGATTTAGCTTTTTCCCATATTTCCCACCTTAAGTGACAAAAGGAAAAGCAGCAAGAGAATGAGAATTCCCAGATGAATGCATTTGGGAAAAAAAACAATGCAATGAAAAAATAACTGCTGAAAGTGACAGAAGAGTGGGTGGATAATAAGCCCAAATAGGACTTGAAAAAACTTCCCTGAATATAGACTCTGACAAATATAGTATTGTATCAATAAGGAGGCAGCAATCAAGAAATTTAAGGAAGGACTTGGAAAGGAGCTAAATGGGCCTCTCCTGTAGAGAAGCAGGCAAAAATTAAAGAAAAAAAATCATACGACAACAGTTAGGTTTGGGTATCCAAACAGTTGCAAACACTTAAGGACCGAGCCGGAATGAAAGGGAGTGCAAGAAGCTGAATACATCTGGGCCAGCCGTTCAATTAAAATACATTTGACAGCTAACCTGAGACAGGAGGCTACTCAAGCAGCTTGTTTTTATGTAGCTGGGAGCCACGAACTACCCATAGATGGTCCCTAACTCCAGCTGGGATGTAACATACATTTTCTAGGTGATAGCTTATTCCAGAGATGCTGCAGAGAGATTTCCTGTGTGTGGTAACTGGTCTGACACCCAAACATGCTGGAGAGAAGCGAGGAGCACAGTCACTGTCAAGAAGGCCGGAGAGCATCCCTGCAGAGCTGCTGGTTCACCTACTGAGTGCTGTGTGCCTGTCAGTCTGTCTGTGTGTATTCCTGCTTCTAGCTGCTGCTCTGTGTATTACCCTTGTGTGGGAGCAAATATTTGTTTTCCTGTCCTACTGTCCCTCCTCCTCTTGCTGCTCCACTGAATACATGGGATGTGGTGTGGGAGGAAGTATTCCACTGGATCAGATTGCTTACATAGAGGAGCAGAGCCCCCTTGACTTGCAAAGGAGTAGTTTTTAATAAGGACTGCATGCTAAGGGTGTCAAGATGCCTTCCTTCAGAAAGAGGCCCAGTTTCTGTTCCCCATTTCTGTACCTGAACCCAGATGGAATCTACCTGTCAGGTCATACGGAAGGAGAGAGCACCTGCTTCGTTACTGTCAAGTGATCAAGGACCTTGTCAAGTGAAATGATGAAGGGAGGAAGCCAACCATGCAGATGTACAATGCACCCGAAAAACACTCACAGAACCAACAACAGGGACAGCTCTGGCCAGCCAGAGTGCTTGGCAAGGGTATGTGGAGTGGGAGGATGCTTGTTTCAGGAAGATCAGCTGCACAAGAACCTTGTCAAAAATCAATGAGCGCCAAGCCGGACAGCTGGTGATTTGGGGACCATGGAGCAGGGAAGAAGGTCTGGGGTCTGGGCATGGGTATCAGACAACCAGGGAAGCCATGCCTGTACTTGGGGATCTGCAACAATGCATGTGCTTGTGAGGGCAGAGGGGAGAGAGGCGTGTGTGTTTTCACTAGTGACCCTCAGCCCTGTCAGCCAAAGGGAAGAAAGGGACATGGCTGTTGGTGCTTGTGTGAGCCCTGTGAAGAGGCGCTGTTGAAATTGCTGCTGGTTGAGCAGGAAAGCAGCAGCCACCTTCACCAGCCTGGGACAGAGACACTGGGTCTTCATGTTGGGCTCCAGCAGGGAGGAGCATGCCCAGCCCCAGAGCTATGGGTGGCAACCCCCTCCTTTAACATGCCTTCTCACAACTGGGTACAGAGACTAGTCAGAAGTGGTACTGTTAGAAATACCCAAATGCATGCCAGGAGAGACACATTTTTAAAAATCTACCAGCAATAACTTGCATATACCTTGCCTGAGGGGAAAGCCTGAGTGGTACCACTTATGACAAGAACGTTTTGTTTCAATTTGCCAGACACTCAGGCTGCTTCCTCAAACCCCAACTTCTTTCAGCCCAGCTCCTGACAAGAAAATTACCTTCATTTCCTCTATGTTTTTCTTGTGAACATTTCATGCAAGCAGCAATAAACTGTGCCCCAAGTAACCTCTCTCACTGTAGAAAGACAGCCCAAGTATACTCATTTGGGAAACCTGTCCATTAATACCTAATGGTTTAGATTATCCCAGGATTTACTTCTGCCATAACACAATGCTCCTTTGAATATGCTCGCTCTTGAGTTTTTCTGCTGTGACCTAAAATTTCTGCAGGTCATACCACAGAGGGAGGAAGAGGAGGAAAGGCACGGAAGAAAGGGTCTCTCATGACCCATCTGGAGAGTGATGAGTCAGGGAAGGAATAGAAAATAACTGTGGTTATGAAGGAGAGCTAGAGAGCCCATGCCCATGGGGAGAAGATGCAAGGGCAGGAGAGAGGGATTCTTTAGAGCTCTCTGACCAAAGGATGCTCCAAGGTAATTGAATCAGGGCAAGCTTTTTTGTTCCATCAAAATTAAAGTGAAGTTAGCCTGTTTTTTCACTAATTTTGAACAAGAATGACCATGATTCTGGAGCTCCAATAAAACATACGCTGTAGTAATTATTAATATAATTACTAGCATATGAAATAAGAGAATTCTGATTACTGTGAAAGCTGAGCAGTAAGCAGAGGGTGGTAGTGGTCATGGAAAAAGAAAGCTGGACTACACAAGCCCATTTCTGTGAAGGGATAATGAAAAGCTTCTCAACAGAAATTGTATAATATAATTTAAGGTCTTTGTAATACATGATCTTTTTATTCCCACACCTCTGGCAAACTGCCACCTCTCTATATGCATAATATTTTATAATAACTATGATTCCAAAGAATGAATTACTATATTATAAAGTTTTCTCTAATATTTACTGTGTTTCCGTGGCATGTGTTTTTTATAAGCCCTGTGCCACATACAGCATTTTAAAATGGTTTACGGGAAAAATCTTTTCATAGCCCCTGAGACAATGCAAAACCTGCTTCATCCTTACATATACAGCATCCAGCTGCAAACTTCTCACGGTACAGACGTCTCCCTGGAAACACACAACACAAGAGATGCATTATCCTTGGTACCTGAGAGAGGTCATTGTCACATATTTCCAAATAAGTGCAAAAAGTCATCAAATGAATTAAATTTCCTTCATTTCTTTTAACTTTTGCCAGTAGAGCATGGGGTTTGCCTCCAAGCAGTGGTACTCTTATCCTCTATGCTTTTAAAATCTATGTGGAAAATCTATGTGGAATAATCACAGATGTTTTCATAAAAACGTAGTGAAGTCAAATCCTTTAAATGTTCTATTAAAATGCTGGCCTCAGTGATGACTTGCACAATTAATTAAGGTAAAATAAAATGCATTTATCGTCTACATCGTATTGGTTTCGGTCTCTTTACTCTTGTTTTTAGAAATATAGTATGCAGGGAATATCAAATCTAGTTTTTCAGCACCATTCACTCTATCTTCACCTTTTAATGTATAATAGATAATTCCCTATTATGCAGAATATTTTCTTAAATTATTATGTTCCAGTCTTTTGGTGGCATATTTTGTTCATTTCTTTACTGTAATAACCATACATTGAGGAGGTGGTTTTGCTGAGCTCTTCAGAATGATCTATGAGTCTTTTACCTGAATAGGCAAAGATGATTTACTGCTATGGGATATATATTATTTCTCTTGATACATCATCCTATGTTGGTCATTCACTCAGTTCACTGTGGCTAACTGAATTACTCAGCTTGATCTTACAATAGAGGGGTGCATGATTTTGCATCACATAAAAATACTACAGCCATATGGTCAACTTCTTTTTTTGTGTCTCTTCAACAAACATACTACAGCTACTTCATTTCCTACTCTGGAACCTGCCAGCACATCTTACTATTGGTTCTGTCATATTTTCTCCAATATTATTTTCCTCTCTTGCAGCCTTTTTCTCACTCAATGGCAGTTGTATGCCTTCCAGGTAGTGATTACTTATCTACATATGTCGTCTCCTGCGTGAGGTATTAGATAAGGTTTTTTTCGAAGTCCAAACCCATTTTAATCAACCAGCTCCTTCCCACCTACTGCACCGCTGATGCTCTGAGAGATTCTAGCATATTGCAGAGATACTACAGGCCGTGCTCGGCATTTCCAATTTTGCAATGATAATTCAGCAACAATTTGGGTACACATAGTGCAACGCAGGCTGGGTTTACTGTGATACTTCACAAGCGTTACATTACGATGAGCTAACGTAAAGCCTTTCCGGGGAAGGGTGAGTCAGCACTACCCTCTGCCACCTTCCGCTGCACGCACAGCCACCAAAAGCCACAAGCCAGCCATACCTGGCCACTGTGGCATCCCACAGCCTCCCGCCCGCCATGGCACCGCAGCCCACACTTCTTGTTCATTGTACACCCGACCGCTATTTGCAAATAAGGCGGTGCTTTTTGTAACCGCGTGTTTTAAACACTTGCAGGGCACGGTTAAGCCTCACCACCCCCGTTTCAAAGGCGGATGAGCCGGGATGCAGCGTCGAGCGCTCAGCACCTCCCGGCCCAGCGCCGCCGCACGTGGCGGCTGCCCGAGGCAGGAGCCGCGCCCTACGCCGGGCGGGGCCGCTCCGCCGGCCGGCCCC
>VZRN01006613.1:1031412-1090357 GCA_013397935.1 Dasyornis broadbenti | reverse complement strand
AGTAGAAAGTGGCTGAAGTAGAACTGACTTCTGAATTACAGCCAGCAGTACTCCTGTTTCCCAAATTTCATTTGAATGTTTTCTCAGACTTTCAGAGGCAGCTGCCATTCTAGAATTCTGAAACAAAATTGAAGTCTATGTTAAGCATGGCTGATTATCTCTCCATGTAATGCCTAGTGTATTACCTGTAGGTTTTTGCCTTGAAATTTAAACCATGACTTGAAGTTGAAAACATAAAGTCTGTGGTGAAGATACAGTTATAAGACAAGATTATGTTTTCAGGTAAAGATTTGACACTGCTTGATACATAACTTTTAAGAGATCTTCCTGTCAGGGCGTACTTTTTGTTTGCTGAAAAGTGTCTGACTGTACAACTTTGGTAGAAGTAGTTTTCATTCTTCAGTCAGTCTTTGTGGCTTGGAGGGTAAATGGGAAGTTTGTAAAGAAGAAAGATTAAGTCAGGTCTTAATCATACCGTGTACAAAAGCAGTGGTTTTGTGAGCTTACCTACAAAGGTACAAAACAGCAGCTTGCTGCTGGGCAGGTGAACTGTGATGCAATTTGAGGGTACAGGGTTAAAATGAATCTTGTGAAACATTTGCAAATACCATCAAATGCAAATGTATGGGTTATTGATGAGTACCTCTGCCAACCTTAAATATCTCAGAAATATTTCCGTTACTTTTGTTCTGAAGCAAAGCACCGGTGGCACCTTGTCACTCTGAATCAATGCAAATCACTGCTCTGTCTAGCAGAGAGTTAGGTTTTTATTGCACTGATATTTTTACTAAAGGACTGTTGCAGGCAATGACAGAACACTTGTCACAACTATAAAACACTTCTGTGTGTGCACAGAGCTGAGTTAAACTGCATCTATAGATCGGTGTTTTATAGCTTCAAATACGCTATAAAGATAAAATATGTACTTAGTTTTGTGAAACGGATCCAAGATGTTAAACTTCATAAAAGTTTGAGAGAATCAGCTATTTATAGACATGGCCATGGTCTCTGAATCAGATGTATCTTGTTTCCCATTCCAAAGATTTAAATATTTTAAAAATGTACATAAAATATGAAAGCAAAACTTTGTATATCGACTTCCATCACGGCTTTAAAAAATTAATTGCTTTCTCCCATTTTATTTTCTTTTTTTTTTCTTATTTTAAATCTAGCCGTTACATTTACAGTTCAGACACTTTAGTTTTGGGATTAGATGTCAAGCAAAATTTAACATTACAAAACCAATGCACATTTTTAATATGAATTTTATGTTTCAAAATCTATTGGGATCTGTGATAGCAATGTGTCTTACCATGTCTCCAGCTATGTGGAGATGGATGTCTACGTAGTTTTTACATGGGTGAGTGAGAATAAAGATTTCTAGAGAAAACAAGTGGAAGTTGGAGAAGTGGGAAATCGACTTGGTCTGACCCAGTGTGATGTGACTTCTCTTCCTAGCAAACTAATTTGGTGATGGAAACGATCCTGGACTTTTTATGATCTTTCAAAATACAGCTCTCTGTCATCTTTGCAATGGTTTTCTGCAAGCGCAGGCTGCTTAGTGGCATTGACTATTGAATGTGCTGTTCCTGTTTCTGGCTGCTTGTGGCTCCGGGCAAGCAGGGAGCAATGTTTCTGGCTCAGGAAATTGGCATCCACATTGGCTGAAATTCTGCGTCTGTCCCAGCCTGGTCCCTAATTTTGATGAGCACCATCTGCAAGCTGCGTAATGAACCAGAGAGGCTCTAATGATGTGACAGTCTGCTAGTACTGAACTGTAAATGGCATCCTGATGCTTTAGCAGTGCAAGGGTGATTCTTAATGAAATTGGCCCCTGCAGTATCTCAGGCAAACAAAGCTGTAACTTTTTAATGATTTCCTGAAGACAAGTCATGGTTTTATAATTATTTCCATCTCTGAATATACAGGAATATCATTCCATTTTGGTCCCTAAGGGATCTACTCTGTTTCCTCCCAGAAACTGCTTAGCAGTTGGGATTGCCATGTCCTTTGTGTTTATTTTAGTCTTCATAGACATAAATGCTTTTTACCCTTATTATTTCTGTGCTGTTTGACTATCAGTAAGTGCATTTGCAGCATTTCAGCTGGTATTTATTAATGACAGAATGCGCAGTCTGACCTACTTTTCACCATAGTGAGTGTAACCCCTTGAAAGAGAGAAATGAGAAAACTGCCAGAAATACTGATATAAATGATTCAGAAAAGACTATATGATCAAATACTATTGAATAATATAGTAAAGCTGTATCACTGAATCTGCTGAAACATCTAAAATGTTTTAAATAAACATATTGTGTGCTATTCAGAAGGCAGGGAAAATAGCAAACATTTCTTTGATCAAATCCAAACTGAGAAGGTTTTTTAATATTAGAAAATTATTTTCCGTGCTCTTAAGTAGCATGATTTTAGTGTGATTGTAGGGTAAATATCTTGAAGTTACTCTGCAAAGACTTTGTATAGTGGTCATTCAATAAATAAAGAAGATTTAAATCTTAAAGAGAAATTTAAGAGAGAGTTTGATTTGTAAGAGCCATTCTTTTTTCCTGCTGGTCAATTCTNAACAAAACAAACCAAACAAACTTTAAAAACAAAAAACAAACCACACAAAAAGCAAACAAAAAAAAGACCTGACACCTTCATTTCCTCTCAAGTGCTGTGGTATTGCAGATGCTTGTCCCATTACTTTCTCACACACTATACCTCCTCCAGGGAGCCTTTGTCAGAGGTGATTTAAAAAGGCATGAGGAGAAGGACTGGTACTTTACTTCATGCAGGTTATTGGATATCTTATACGTTCCTTTGTGTCACTGTCTGCGGGAACGCTTGTTGGGCACCGCAGCCAGTCTCCTTGTAAATACCAGTTGCAGTAAGTGTGGAGAAAAATTATGGTAAGATTGAAGGTACTGGCATCTTCTTTCAGCCTTGCCTCCTCTGCGTTGGTCTCCTACAGTGGTTGCGACTCAGGAGTGTGTGAAATAACTTTTGATTTATCCTCAGTGGTAAAAGAAATTAAAATCACAAGATACATATTAAAAAAAAAAAAACCTGAAAACATGTTCTCACCCTCCTGGGATTAACTGGACTTCTCTGGGCACATGTCTTTTAGCCTTCGTGGTCCTGACTGTCAGGAGCATTTGGCTTCCAAGCTAGATACTGCAAAAGCTGAGAAGATAGTACTCTGAGTAAATCCATACTCTGAAGAGTGCATTTCCTTCTGGAGGTGGACAGAAATTTTGAAAAGCTGAAGTTTACTGTCTGGTAGAAATTATTAAGGTTGGATTTATCTGTCCGTTTCTTACAGGAATTGTGGAAAATTCAGAAGTCTCAGACATTAATAAATACATTTTATTCAAAGATAAGGGGTGGAAAAAAGATTACAGTTGCTTTCACAGCAATGTTCTATGTCATTCCCTTATAAGAAGAGAAAAATACTACAAATCACTGTGAAAACTGGTAAAGTAGATTTTGTTTTGAAACTGGTGATTCTGCAATATACACTTGGCTGCGGCTTTTTAATTACCAGAGAGTAGTTATTCCAAGAAGACTGGCAAAATTTCTGCCCACTGCTGACCATGCCAAGTGGAGAAAGAAAATCAGAATTTCAATAGTGGCTAATTTGTCTTAATCTGAGAACTCCAGCGCTTTTAAATTACACATCAGCTCTGAAGATGTCTTTTGTTTTGTAAACAATCATCTGGTGGGTGACTGTATGCTTATAATTTTACAGTACTTGTGCGTTATTGTAGGGGAGCATCTTTGCTCCTCAGAGTCAAATGTGTATACATGTTCCCTCACCTTCTCTCTAGCAGTTGTCTAGATGAATATTTAGCTTATTAAATTCTAAAGATTTCAGAAAACTGAGGGCAGACTAGAGTTTACTTTATAGTGGCTTATACAGCTTCTGTGGTGTCTTTCTGATTTTTTATTTTTTTTTAATGAGCTTTATGCTTTATGAACGTGGTTGCTTACTGTTTTCCCTCAGGTAAGGTAGATATCTGTTTTCTTAGCACTGTAGTCAAATCTCCATTTTAGTAGACCTATTTTATAATTATAGAGTTGTGGAATAATTCATGTTTGAGAGGATCTCAGCTCATCTAGTCTAACCTTCTAATCAAAGCGGGGATTGATGTGAGGTCTCATGAGGTTTTTCAGGGTTTTATTGACTTGAGTCTCGAAAAATTTCTGTGGTGGAGGCTGTGCAACATGTCTGGACAGCTTCCTCCAGTGGTGGACTGTTCTTAGAGTGAAAATGCTTTTCCTTGTATCAAATCTGATCCTTTCATTTCAACTTTCACCTACTGGCTCTTGTCCTGGCTCTTGTCGTTCACCCTGTGCCAGTATGAAGAGCGCAGCTCCTCAAGGCCTCCAAGGTTCATTCCCCCAGCCTGTCTGGGTCCCTCTGGATGGCAGTACTGCACATTTCAGCTGCTGTCCCCAGGGTGGTGTCATCTGCTGACTTGATGAGTGCTCAGTCTTCCAGAGCATTAGTTAAGGTGTTGAGCAGCACTGGTCCCGTGGTACACCCTTGCGATGTGCAGGATGTATTTAAATGCTGACTTTAATTCTATCACCAAGCCTCAGTTTAATCCATCAGTCAGGTGGCTTGGCTGTTTGGCCTTTCCATAGGGGTTGCCTTGTGCCTGCTGCTTGAAGACCAGCCTTGTGCCATCATTTTTATTAGGAAAACAAGAGTGGATGAGAGTTCTGTATATCTACTGTCCTGTTGAAGGCACCAGTGTATTACAGCTTGTAGACTGCTTAGCTGGGATGGATAAATGTGTGGTGGAGTGGTTTGGGTGAAAAGGGGTTTTGATCACTTTGGAATTTCTTCTCTCTCTTGTGATACCTGTTGTGGGATGGTTAATTTTCAATGTAACCAAGAGCGGAAAACACGGTCACTGATACGTGATACCTGTGTGCTCCCCTCCATGCCTGACATACTTACCCTTTCTCACTCTCTTGCTATTCCTAAACCTTGTAATCCTTGGACAGTTTCTTAAAGGAAATGAAACTTTTGTCTACTTTCAGTTTTTATGCTTTGGAGATCTAAGGTATCACAAGTGTTGCTGGCAAAACCAGTTCTGGCGTCTGATACTTCCAGTTCAAAAACAGAACATAAATAAAGAGTGAAACCTGTACAACCACAGTTAAAAGAAATAACTGCTCTTCAGAGATGGCTTTTTTTGGATTAAATTTTGGCAGCTTCAGATAGATGGAGATACTAGTTCTCAGGAAATGAGCCTGGGAACAGGAGCCAAAACACCTTATAAGCAACTGATATTGTGTACCTGTTCTCATGATGAATGTACACAGTATAAAAGCTTGATAGTGCATGACCCCAAACATGTATTGTTTGATGATTACTCTTCCATCTTTGGTTGAAAAAAAAAGTTTAAGTACTGAGTTATATAATTTGCTATTTAAACATAATTTTTATTATTTCCTTTTTTTTCAGTGACAATGACAAATATTGGAGAGAAAGGTAAGATTTTTATTAGTTGTTTTTTTAGGTGTAATTCATAGATCAGAGTACAATAGTAGTTTACTAGTAGAATTGAGAAACACTTACTTAAAACAGATTTGTATGGGTTTTTTTGTTCCTTAGCTCCTTTTATTGTCCTGCTGTTCCTGAATATTGCTTTAGCCATTACAAATAGAGATAAGAAAAATGAGAGTATTTTACTCTTCACACTGACTTTCTGATGTGTCAACTAAAACAGTCCTTATATTCTGATTTAAAAAAAAAATATTCATAATACAGAAAGCTCTTGTAAAAGCAGGATTTCTAGAGATGAGCAGTGTGTTTGTGCAGATGCAACACACTTAAATGGGCGGTGATTCTTTTTTTACATTTTTTTTTTAATGTATCTAAAGAAACAGAATCCTTCAGATCTGTAGCCTCATTAGAATATAATAAAACTACCTAGTTAGCAGTCACTACAGTTCCTACCCTGAGGCTGTAGCATGTTTAGATTGTTTATCCAGATGCTATTTTAATACTGTGGCACAACATGGAAGTGTAAAGTGTGGGGCTGCAGAGCTTTTGGAGGAAGAGCTGAAATTACACAAACAGCTGATCTGCTGTTTGTGTAATTTCAGCAGATTTTATTAAGTCATTGGCAACTCCCTCACTTAGAAAACATGTTTGTCAATTGAGAAACATTTGCTTGAAAAACTTTTTTTCAGTTCAGTGATCTCATCCCCCATATGAGTTTGTAAGTGTATCTGCAGACTTTGAATTTGAGTTTCTTGCTGCTCTGTACTGTGTGGGAGGGGACAAAAGTGAGTTGATAGGCATTGCTCACAAAACACATTAAGATTATCAGCAAATTGCATTGAATTCCCTTTTTTTCACTCAAAGTCTTGGTGGGCTTCAGCCAGTCAGGAGAAATTTACCCTGGCTATACTTCTTTCCTAATATTTTTTCGGGATTGAAAACTCTGCAAATGGGGCTCAGCCATACTACAGGTTGCCTCAGATTTCCAGGCAACTCTAGCTGTGCTAGCTATCTGTAAATGGGTTGCCTTCAAGCAACCATCTGGGTTGGGGGTTTTTTTGTTTGTTTGAGTTGGAGTTTTTTTATTTCGTTGGGTTTGGGTTTTTTCCCAGAAAAAGTGTAAAATAGAAGGATTTCTGCCAGGTAGAGGCAGACAGCTCTTCTTTACCTGTTCTCAAGGGAAATGAAGTTCTTACATTGGATTCTAACACCCATGGGCCTGATGGAGCAGCTGGGTAGCCCAGGGTCTCCATTGTAGTGCAGGGAAACTGGTGGGGAGATAACCTGGGAGGAGTGACCAGTCAGGACCTGGGCCAGGTGGAGGTTCAAGATCAAACAAGATGAGCTTAAGTCTTGTTCAGACTTCAAACGGAAGACTTTGGATAATGTCTTTAGGCATTAGGCTTTTTTTTTTTTTTTCATATATATATGAACAATTTTCGTGTCAATCAGTTACTGGTTTTTTCCACAACAATAAAATACTTATGCAGATCAGTAAGTGCATCGTGTACAGAACTGAGGTAACTTGTCCTACTTTGCTTTCACTATATGCCATGAATATACTGTTGTTTAAAAACACATTGATTTTGTTTGAGTAAATCAGGTTCTTTTAGAATTGGTAGAAATGTTCTGATAAAAGTGTGGGCTGTTCCTGTCCAGATGCTTCTGCAATAACAAGATGCAATAACAACATTTAGCGTACTGTGCTTTGTGCAGAGTCCAGTTCTATCATTTATGCTGATGAGATTTTTCTTTCAGTTTATACACATGGCATGACTCTTTGCCCCTGTCATTCCAAAGCTTTGTACAGAGTTGCTCCTTAGATTCTGTTAGCTTTTGTTTATTATTTTTAACTGCTTATTGAAAAAGAGTAAATATTTACAATGTTGCTGCTTTTGGAATAAACAAACTTCAACCCCAAAAGAATTTATTCACTGTTACTTTTAAGACAAAATTACAAAAAGTAAGAACATACTGGACAACTGTTCCTGCATTTATATGCACCGTAATTCTTTATACGTTATAAAGAATTTCCTAGTACTGAATAATATTACATATAAAAACACCCCATGTGCTAACCATGCAAGGCCGGTGTTTCAGATTGTGTTCTGAAAGTACACGGGTTTCCTATTATGTTTTCTGATGATCAGACAAATTTGTGGAAGAATACTCTTTTCTTGTCATTAGAGTATGTTAATCAGGGGATATGAGTTTATAATTTACTATTTACCATAGTGAATTACTTACTAGAGTGAGAGCTCTTAAATGGAAATACCTATCAACCTATGGCAGACTCTTTGGAGAAGTTACTGTTGCCTTCTATATTCTAGTAAAACAACTCAGCATGGTAAATGTTGACTCTCATCTATTAAAAAACATAAGAGTAAGTGTTGACTGGCTGTGAGGAATATAAAGCAGTGAATGAACATTTGAATTTAAAGGGTGCTTGGGTTTTAAAAACAACCCAACTGTCCTCCCTCCTAAAATCTAGGAAAACAAATTAGCTGGATATGGTTTCTGCTCAGGTATTGTGTGCATATTCAGCTCCAAGACTCCCCTCACACTTGTAATTGTCTAGATACCTTTTCTTCCTTCAGTGGATTGGGGCTTTTGCTGTGGGGAGGTAAGGTAGGGGTTAGCATGGCTAGCAGTCTCCCTGTGTGGTTTATAAAGCCAAAAGGCAGAGATGTATCAGTTAATTAAGAGTTAACAAATGTGTAAGAGAGACTGCTTGCTAAATAATTATGGGGCTTTAATAGGCTATTAACCATTTTCCTCAAACTTCTGTAATCTATGTAGACTGTATCATGACTTTCCCCACATAGTTTGTATTTGTCTTACGTAGAGTTGCAGTGCAGTATTTTTGTTGCAAAGCTTTTGCAGAGCCTCTGTATTTACATCTGTTAGAGAAGTATCTGTGATGCCTACAGGCACTGTTTGTAAGTACTAGAATATCGCTGGTCTGTTTGTATTAATTCTGTTCCCTTCTGATTTTAGTTGTGTGCCTGGTTGCTTACCACATATTTTTCATGCTGTTCATCTGGTCATATTGGAAAACAATCTTTACGCTACCAATGAATCCTTCAAAAGAAGTAAGATAAATTTAAATTTTTTTTATGAAATAGCCTAGCCAAATGCTGGATTTTGTAGTGTTTGAGTAACTTAGTCTCCGATCTCATGTAGTTTTAGACTGTGTAGAAAAACACTGATTGCAGTTACAGTTTCTTAATAGGAGTCAGATTACAATCTGTGTCGTGACCAAGACAAAAAAACCCCACTTTCTCTTAAGTTTTAAAGGGTTTTTTAAATAGATATTTTAAAATGAGATATTTATGGTAGAAGAAAAAATCCTGTCCACTTGAAAAATATGAGTTATTTGAACTAGCAGACTAAATCTTTGCATGGGAATATCAGACTTTTACATGGGCAAAAATTTATTTTCCTGTCAGCATCTTTCTGCTGTCCTGTGAATTAAGGCTTCTTCCCTGTCAGTTTTGGTATAAAGGAACTTGTGGATTGTGGTGGAGGTGCACATTAGGTAAGCTGGTGCTGGGAAGCCACAGCTGGCTAAGCAGGAAGGGAGCTGGTAAAGAACAGCCACATGGAAAAAGAGGTCTGCAGAGGCTTTCCTTCAATGGCCCTGATGGAAATTCTGCCCATGCAGCTTTTTACAGCTAGCACAACTTTTTGGCCTCTTCCATCCTGTCTTTGTGCAGAACCCCCGGAGTCCTCAGTAGGAGCTGTGTTGCACAACCTCTGAGGACAGAGGTTGCTGTGGCTGCTCTGTAGTTTGAAATACCCACAAAGCAAGCACTGACTTTGGCATGGACTCAACTCTAGCTGCTCTAAGTACCATGTCAAGCTAAAATGAATAGCTTGTGATTTCTGCTGTCTGTTGTGCAGAGGTTCTTTTGAGAATAGTTTCATTCACCACTAAGATACATAATTGTGAAAGCAAGTAGATAATTCAAACTAATTTCCATCTTCATTGAAGTTCGCACTGCAGTCTTTACTACAGTCTGGGGTAGGGACGAACAAAATAAATTAAAGACCTATTTCATTTGATAATTACATAGCAAAATGTATGCATGTATACAGTGACTGTACTGATAATTAGAAGGGTTTTCAAATTATTGGGCTGATGCCAATAAAAGCATTTTGATAAATCCTGCTGATTATAGTACAATCCGAAAGTCATCATACAGTGCTACTGGAGAACTTCAAATGGGGTAGGAATCGTATTGAAATTGATTAATAGAAAGCAATGTGTGGTGTTCTGTGTTCTTTGAATTTACACAGTGTTGCTGGCAGTAAGTGACATCTTTGTTGTTCCATGTCTTTTTCTTATTCTATTAGAGCAGTATTTAAAAAATTTAATTAGGGTATTTTGTAATGTTAAATTACTGCTTGGCTTCCATTTTCTAGGATGAAGTCTGTAAATAGAAAAAGATGTATTTTCAAGTGAACTGAATTAGCAAATACTCACTTGACTGAAAAACAGATAAAGCTTTTACATTTTGTTTTCATGAATACTGCAGGTGGTGCAAACCACACAGCTTTCTTTTTAAGCTTATTTCAAACTTTTACATGTAAAGTAGGTTTTGAGGGACTTTATTGTAGTGTGTGCCATTCTGTACTTGTGTGTACCAGCTTTATACAAGCACTGCATGAAGATGGGAGTGAAAATGGATGGGAGTGAACCTCCCATGCAGGAAGGTTTTAGATGTAGGACTACTCTGAGGAACAAAAAAAAAAAGATGGAACAGTAGCCTGAACTAAATGTCTGCAGTGAAAAATCATATGTATCCCAATATAAATTAAATCAGATGGTGGTAAGAGTGTGTTCTTGCAAGGGAAAGAAAATCTGGTGACCTCAGAAACTCAGGCTAAACAGTGAATCTTCAGCTTCAACTGGAGACTGTGAGTTTTGTCAGGAAGGGTGGAATGGTGCCTTGTCTATGAGAATAGGCTCATAACTGTATGTTTCTGTCTGCTTTCTTGGTTTTATATGCATCACTTTCTTTTAGGAAAGAAATCAATATTGTTGTAATGACTAGCCTTCCTGTAAACATAAATGCTGTGCAGAGGGCTTCTGTTTCTAGCGCAGGTTAGAGACAGCTCTTCCTGCCAAATCTGGGCTTCTTTTCAAAGGGGATTTTGTATCCTCTTTCTCTGATAGAAATACCGAAGACTTCTGCCTGTTTCCAGAAGCTACGGTGACAAAACTGGCTATGTTACTATGTTGCAGAGGACTTCAGAGTTCAAGAAATCTGTACTACTTCATCTATACTAAGCATCCCTTTCAGTAATTTTTACCTTTTTGGCACTTGCTGGAGCCGTGTTTGTTACTGTTTTGGGCAGTGGCAGAAGCTGGCATTTTATTCAGGAAGATATTCAAGATACAGTTATTTTGCCAAACAGGATACCCATCTCTTCCTTGTCTCTAAAGTAAAAACACATCCCAACACCTGCATGAAGATAACAGCAGTGACAAAGAATAAAAGGGAAAATGCCAGACACCAGATGAGAAGTAAAGCTGTCTTTTCTGCTATTGCTAGTAGTGTATTTTCTTTCAGTTAAACACTGACATCCCAAAGTTATATTCACTAGTTAATACTTGGCATTACAAAAGTAAATTAACTGACCTTTTAGGGGAATGATAAGCTCTTGATCCTTCTCTTGAAGAATGTCGCTTAATACTTCTGGAAGCATTCGGCATTGCATCAATACCAAACAGAAGTATTTTTGATTTTGTCTTCAGTTGCCATAAAGTGAATTAGTTGTCGTGGGAGCACTGGGTTATTTGCTGTAATACCTTATACATGTTGCTAATCCATCTTTATATAATGAATATTTGTTTCTCTTTACACATCTACAGTTATGTAGCCTGGAATTTTCTAATATTTCTTTGATTTTAAAAATTATTCCAGTTTCATCTATCATATTCAGACAAGGAATCCCTAGAGAGGGAGCCTAGAGGTGAAACTCAGCAAGAAGTCTTAAGACGGGCAGCCAAGGATCTTCCTATCTATACACGGACAATGTCTGGAGGTAAATAGTGTTCAGGAGACTAATAAAGGCAGGTGTATTGATGTACTTCCTAAACTGATTAAAAAAAAGTTTTCAAGGGTTTGGATTAAAAGGTGTTTTTCATACTTCATAAAATAACAAAGTGATGCAAGAACTTAGCTTTAATTTAGCTTTGTGCCGCTACATTTACTCACTGTATAAAGATTGTTGGGAAGTAAATTGCAACATCAAATTTAGGAATTTAAAGTGGATTGACTGTTCTTTGCTAGTTGTTTTCGAATTGATATTAACAAATAGCTTGTAATACCAACAAACTGCAGAAGAGTTCATAGCAGTCCATAACTGCATAGATTTCTTTTATCATAGGTTAAAAAAATAATAAAACCAGAATCACTATGTGCATGTCATGTACAGCTAGATAGATCACAGTGAGAAATGGTTACTGTTTTACTCAGTGGTTGTTCAGTTGCAAGAACAAAAACTTTTCCAAACTAAGAGTTAATCTAACCCTACTTATATTGTCAGTTTGTGAATGCTGGCTAGCTAAGCAAATCCAAGAGATAATCTCACATAGTAAATTAAAGCTGTTAGAATAATAGCTTAAAATAGCTATATTGTTGAACAGTCTAAAGTTTTTCCAGTCTAGTGAGGGTTTTGTGGGTTTTGGTGGTTGATTGGTTGTTTTGCAGAGCTGAAGGGTTTGGAAAAAAACCCCTGATTAGTATGATTAGCAGAGATTGCAAAAACTGAGCTTTTTGGGTTCACTCCGATAGATTCAGCGCTGCAAGTAGTTAAAGAATGCTTCAGTATTTGGAACTGCTTCTGATCATGCTGAAATGCTTTCCTGGGGGTTCTGCTGGGCTGAGCTGATAGTATTTACTTCTGCACAGACTTCAGGAATCAAAATGTGTAACTGTACATTGAAATCTAATCTTGGAACTTTTTTCTTTAGCAATCAGATACTGTGACAGATGCCATCTAGTAAAACCAGATCGTTGTCATCACTGTTCAGTATGCGACAAGTAAGAATATTTTTTAAATAAGTGGTTTTCTGAATTAATCAATTTTTCTTCCTTAGCACAGAAGCTTTTATTTTTTATTAGTAGATTTTTCAGGCTTAATATTTTGGCAGATAAACTTTTTTCCCCCTTAGGTTTTTAGGTTTTTTTTAGGTTTAGTTTTCATTTACTTATTTCTAAGGAGGTCTATAACTTAGTCTAATTCATTTGATGGCTTCCTTGATGCCAGCATGGATTACACAGTTTTATACATTTTTTTACATAATGGTTAAAAATAATAAAAAATAAATAATAAAGAATTTTCCTTAAGAATGTAACCAAAAATAGCTGATAAACAAAAATTTGCTTCTTTTGTTAGAATCTGAATAAACATCACTACCCATCTCAATCTAATCATGATGTCACTTACATCTTACCTGAGGTAATAAACTTAGTATCCTATTTTTTACTGGATAACTTGCAGGTTACTTTTGTTTAAAGAAAGAAACAGCCAAGCATTCTCCCATTTCTAATTGAAACCATAAAATCAAGTTTTTGTTTGTCTAACACAAAAGGAAGTTCATATCCATATTCTCCAGAAGTCTGATTACTTTCTAATTTAATCCTTCTTTCGGCTGTTCTCTCTGACATTTCTCCAGTTAGCTTGGATGTCTGTGTGTTTCTTCACTCTTGCCCCAGTGCTTTTAAATTTCTACCTTGGAGACAAGACCCTTCTTCAAAGGGGGATTTATTCTTAGCTGTAAGGCTGTTCCAAGTACTCTTCAGCAGATCAAACATTCCAACATGATTGTGAGGTGGAGAAGACATTCTGTTTTGTCCAGCAAAGCAGCAGAGGCACTGAAAGAGAAACAGAGTTGAGGCAGAAAGAGCATCGTGGTTGTGTTGTATGGAATGGTGGTTGCAACGTAAGATAGGAGCACAGTCACGTGTGTTTCTAGTGAGGAAAAAGGGTGATTTGTTATCCTACAAAATATGAGTGAAATTTGCAGAACGCAATTAGTTAACATATTTTATAAAATACCTTTATTTTGTCCTTACCAAAATTCCTTGTTTCAATCATACCCAATTGTGAACATTTTCTTAACGGAGGGTGATTAATTGCAAAAGTGTTTGGTATTTTTCCTACAAGGTAAGCTCTTAAAAACCTTGTCTATATGCATAGAAAGTTGCATCTGTTTCTATAAAACCAGACCATGTTCTTGGAAATATATTTAGTTGTATGACTAAGTACATAATAATTGAATTAGCCCAGTTTCTAAGGCTCTGACAGAAAAATAAACAGTAGTTGAAAAACCCATTTAGAATGAGGATCAAATGCTGAAATTGACCAAATGCTACAGAATTGCATTTTCTGAAATCACTAAGTTCTTGACATATCAAGTATTTTGAGTTTGGGTTATCTGCAGTTCCGTGTATTATGTGGATTTAAATAGATGTATTTATTAAATAGATTACATAACATAAAGTAAATATAGGTAGTTCTTAATCTGTATGTAAATAATGTAAATCTGACATGTAATTGTGCTTCTGACTATTCTTTTTCCTTTGTCTTTTGCAATGCTTGGAATTCTGTTGGGGATTTTTAAAGATGCATTTTGAAAATGGATCATCACTGCCCTTGGTGAGTGTACTATTAGTTTTCTTTTCTTATGTTCTGATTTGGTAAAATACACTTTTGTGGGGCCTGCCATGAAGATGATGCTAGAGTTAGATGCATGTGTGAGGTTACTGGTCTTGCAGAACTGTTGCAGTTATTTACTGTATGTCCACTTTTCCTAGTTGTGAAATAGGGAAAGAAGTTCAAGTATCATTTTGCTTGGACCTTTGAGTTAGGTAACTCTAAGTTTTTACAAGTATGGATAAAGCAGTTTCGGGTCAATGAGAACTTTTAAGAATTGCATCTTTTCTTCATAGAGTTTGAGTATTACTGTGTCTTGGTTGCATTGAAGGATGAAATGCTACCCTAGTTTAAAACGAAACGGCGAAGCCGTGCCTAGTTCCCTTTATTGTAGCTCCCAGGACACTTGGAGTGGGCTTGCTGGAAACAGCAAGTTAGCACTTTTAGTTTTATTGGGTTCTTTGTTTTCTTTCATTCTTTCTCCCCTGTCCCTCCCACCCTCCCTCCTTTTGCTGCCATGTCAGCCCTCACAGTGGTTTTGTTCTCCTGTCTTTTCTTAGCAGCCCTGAGAACCAATGGATAGACAGGATATATAATTAATTCTATGTCAGTTTGGCAGGTGTATCTCACAGAAATAATTAAAGATAATTGCTTAGTAAGGTCCCAGTTTAGAGGATTGAGTGGTACAATGCAGTTCTTCACCATGTGAAATGATCAGAAAAGAAGACTCTCCTGTGTTGGACAGACTGAATGGTAGCTAGTTTAAGCAGTTGGTTTGACACTTTCTTATATTAAATTCTGGGACAGAGGAGGCTATGTCCTGGGGGAGGAAGGGATGCTGGGCTCCCCCTGTATCTCTTGGTACTGACTGCACCATCTGCCAGAATGCACTTTGATTTTAAGAATCTCATCTTATTTTGCATCTGCATGGTAGATACAATTGAAAGAAATAATTACCAGTGTAGGGTAGAGCTATTTTCTGTGTGTTTTTTTTGCTCTAGGGATAATCAGCATGTGAAAATTGACAATGTTCAGTGTTTGTAGTGTGCTTCTTTAAAAAAAAAACACAAATAACAACAACAAACAAACCCACAACAAAACAAACAGGTAAAACCATTGAATGAAGAACAAATTTCTTACAACAAAAAATGCTATTTCCTTTTTTCAGCCTTCTAATAGCTGCCTTGTTGAAAGCTCCAAGAAAAACAGCTGCCAGGCTATTCCTGACAAAATATCAGTGAAAAGTCTCAGTATGACTATTAATATTCAGTGTTTAAACACTTCTTATAAGCTTTAGGGTCTCTTTGGGATTTTTTGAGTTTTTCTGTCTTAAGACATTTACATGGAAATGTCCCTCATGTAAGCTTCAATTTCAGCATAAAAATCCATTGTATCAAATAACAAATCATAAACATCACTTAGGTTTTGTGTAATGGGACAGAGAAGTGTTATTTCACTAGAGCAGAAGTTTCTAAAAAAATGAACTCTGTTTTCTTTTCAGTAGCATTTGCTTATTATATGGGTTTGCACTCTTCTTAATCTGACAATATAAGCATACCTAGTTTGAGAGAGTGTTTATATTGCTCGCTGGTTTTAATCTAATAAGCAATGGGTAAAAAGTAAAAATACAAATGGAGAAGGTAATGGAAAGATGTGTAATGCTTCTTGATGGAGAATTGTTCCTTTTGTGCTCCGAGTAACAGAAAAAGCACTAGAAAAAGAGGTATTGTGAGTTTTTTCCTAATTTGAGCAGATGTTCTCAGTTCCTTGCTCACCCTAAAAAAAAAGAACTATGTGGAAGAGATGAAAGAGTTTTGCAATACTGCACAGGTGCTGATCAAGCTTTATAGTTTCCTGTAAAGACTCATGTTCAAAGGTTCTTAGGGAAATATATGGCTGTCTTGCCAACAAAAGTAAGGGTGCAATTCAGTATAATGGATGGGTTTTAGCCCCTCTGAACATCATTAGGTTCTGCTTTGCTTTTCATGTTGGGATTTTTTGGTGGGAGCAAGTTGGGTGGGAAGGAAGGGGAAAAGAACTCATGTGATGCTTAGGGAGAGCAGGGAAACAGTAATAAGAGTTATCTCTAATTTATTATTCTGCTAAGAGAAAGATTTCTGGAGAGAGGATGGGTAAAAATAACCTATGGAATGTAAGATGAAGCATTTGGAAGGCAGAGGTAATAAGAGGTTGTCATGTCCTAGCCCCAAGTCAACTGTCTTCTGCTCTCTGGGAGGCTTTATTTTGGCTGTCACTCCTTCGCTAATGGAAGTGTTGTGATAAATGGAATTATTTAATGCTAACTGCCCACTAACTACTCTAAAAGGTTTAAGTGATGCATTAGTGATTTTGGATGCTGCTGCTACTCACTATAATACAGATGGAGCTGCAGGTGGGAATCCAATGGCTTGAGGCATCACCAAAAATACCATTTGTATGTGACACTCTTAGTAGTAACAAGGTGCATTTAGCAACACCTTAGGAATAACTTGAAACATCTCTCCTATGTCTTTTGAGTAATCCGAACTGTTAGCATCTCCTGGATTCTGTGATGCTTTTTGTTAACTGAGATGCATCCCCTTCAGTGCCTTGTAAATTATTTCTTTGCCTGGCATTTTCAGTAAACTAACTCTTCAGACAGGAGCCATGTATATTCTTTTTGTACTTGAAAATTAAGCGTTTAAAATGTTAGCTGTAATCCATTTTTTTATTCTGGACTGTTCTGGCTGTATGGATGTTTCACTGCAATGACATACCATTATTTAGCCAGTTGTTGGTATATTTATCAGTTTTTCTCAGAAATGTTAAACTTCAAATCTAACTACTATTCTTGGCGTTTAAGATTTGATACTACATGCTCAAACAATACAATTGCAAAACCTTGGTGTTTACTTTCCCTTCAAACTTCTGATGAACTATTCTTTTCCATTAAGACCTTTGCAATCTGGAGCCTTGTCAAAATTGAAGGGAGCATAATAATTTATGCAAGTTTATTTTGATGTGTACTACATGCCATAGTGCAAAAGAATGGCTAGAAATAAATCTGTCTTTAATTCAAGAAGCTTCATCTTTGGGGAATAACATTTCACTTGGTATTTCTTCTCATCAAACAGTGTCTTAAGTAAAAACAGTCCTAAAATAAATATTGTGAAAGTAGGGTTATTATAGAAAAATTGAACCTGAATTGCTTGCAGTTTATCACGGAATTGCTTCTTTTGACATATTTAATGAAAATACACAATTCAGGTGGAGACTTTTATACTTACTTTCCAATAAGAATAATAATGAGGTTACATACATATCTTCTTTTTCTTTAACAAGAACAATCTGTTGTGAGTCCTTAACTGTAGTTCATACGAATGCTTAGCTGTTGCTGCATGTTTAAATGACAGTGCTAAATTTAATGTTTAGCCAAGGTGTTACATGTTATCTAAACAAAACTTAGAACAAACTGACCCAACTCTGTACCCACCCTGGGAACAGGTAACAGTACTGTACAGTGAAAATCTATTTGTTATTTTAAGGTTTACCCTTATCTGATTAGTATGTCTCCTGTCATTAGCATCACCATCTCCCTAAAGAAGGGAATAGTTGCTATAATTTGTCCTGCGCTTCTGGAAGATAAAGTTGAGCCTCGCCACACATTCTTTTTTTTTCCCTTTTTTTCTCTTCATTATCTTTTGACAATTATTTATCAATATACAAGCATCTTTATGGATGTAGTCTTTTCTTAATTAGCTGATCTTTCTAACAGCAGTATCAGTTAGGTTTTTTTTAAACTCAAACAAAGAGTTCTGTCAAAGTTAGTGGAAAGATAACTTTGATTAGCTCCTCAATGCAACCAAATAAAAGAGGAAGCAGTTTACCAATAAACTGCCCATGGGCAGGACTCCAATATTTTTTCATTTGGTGGGTGTAATATCATTATACGTTTAACAGAGCTCTAAAATTCCTAATACCTAATATGTTGTCTTTAGTGGGAAGCCGCTATGTACTAAATGCACCCTCATCATCGTAGTGTATACTAGTTGCTCATTATCATGTATAAAAGCTTTACAAATGGGAGACAGGTGATCTTAAAGCCCATAAGTGAAAATGATAAAATGAAATTTATTTTAACATTTAGATGTGTTTCTAATGTCTTTTATTTCCTGTCATGTGTTGTCACTGATACGGAATGTTTTCTATTAAAGAATAGCATTTCTCTCATTATTTTATGTAAATATAAACATTTTTAGGAAATTCCTATGAATGCTCTTATGTTTGAGAATCCTACTAAGAAGTTTTAGTATGATTAATGAAGGAGGATGTGGATTAAATAAGACTGCTTTTATTCTCTCAAAATTCAGTCAAGTTTCAGCTCTTGGCTTGTTACTGTCCCAGTTGACATGCAGTATGCCTAATGGTATAACATGGATACTTAGCTGCAAACTAAAAAAAGTAGCTAACTGCAATCACATTTACATCAGATGTGCTGAGAACAATTTCATATCATAAGTGAAAATTTAATTTCAGTAAGCTGTTGAAAGTGATATTACCTGGTAATATTCTTTGAGTGTTTTTGTGGTGGTGATGTTTTGGTTTGGGTTAGCATTACTACATAATTTGAGAATTGAAGCTAAATCCATTCCCATAGCTTGAGGGAGCAGAGATAAGAAGCAAAATGTGGTTTACATGCTGGTATAAATGTTTTTACAGTAAATAAGTTTAATTTAAATTGGATGAAAGCAAAGAAAACTTCCATGACATTTCATTTTTCTTGGTTTTTTTTTGTTTGTTTGTTTGTTTTTATCAGGGTCAACAACTGTGTAGGATTCTCCAATTACAAATTTTTTCTTCTCTTCTTGGCTTACTCGCTACTGTATTGCCTTTTCATTGCTGCAACAGATTTGCAGTACTTTATCAAGTTTTGGACAGTAAGTAACCCTGATCTACATGCTGTCTTTAAGTGTGTGAAGTCATTGCTGTGCAAGAAGTCTAAGATTCTAAGGGGGCCTACAAAAAAGCTGCAGATGAAAGTTTTTACAAGGACATGGGGAAATGGCTTTAAGCTGAAAGAGGGCATATATTGATTAGGGTTAGGAAGAAATTCGTTACTGTGAGGGTGGTGAGGCACTGGAACAGGTTGCCCAGAGAAGTTATCGATTCCCCATTCCTGGAAGTGTTCCAGGCCAGGCTGGATTGGGCTTTGAGCAACCTGATCAAGTGAAAGGTGTCCCTGTCCCTGGCGGGGGGGTTCAGATCTAGATGAACTTCAAGGTCCCTTCCAAGACAAGACATTCTGTGATTCCAAGGCATTACACTGTAACCTAGTATTTCCTGATATCATGTACAAAAGTATGGAAGAACTAACAGCCTTCATTTTATTTCTCTTTATCATAGTTTATGAAATTCCACCTACGGCTTCATTATTTTGAAAAGGCTAGTTAAATTACACAATTTTTGTAAAGACAAATTATTCTTCTCTAAAGGACACATCAAAGTTCAGATCTAAATATCAGATTCTTGCTGTATTATTGCTTCTGTATTTATAGTTTCCCAAGAAAGGGCCTGTTTCTTTACCTTAGACGCTGTCACCAACCTAATTGCATGGTTGTATGTACATAGGTGGTGTATAATTAATTTATTTATATTCTTGTTGTGTGGTGTATTTGTGTGTGTGCTGAATTTGATTTGGCTGTATACACAGGATTATTAATAATCAAATTAAACAGCTATTTCCCCAATTCTAATAGCTTTTTCTTTTAATTTTCAGAATGGCCTTCCTGATACTCAAGCCAAGTTCCACATCATGTTTTTATTCTTTGCTGCAGCTATGTTTTCTGTCAGTTTGTCTTCTCTCTTTGGGTATCACTGTTGGCTTGTCAGCAAGAATAAATCTACATTAGGTAAGTAGATTCAATGCTTCTGTGTTTGACAGCAAAAAATAAATAATAAATGTATCTTACATGCATGAGGGTAATGGAAGAAATGGGCAATTCTACACAGGTTCCGTGGATCTTGGTTAGAAGACTCCCAAATTCTGACTCTTTCCCTCTTTCCCCAAAGGGCCAAGTTCATTAATGAACTTACGTTCTTCCTCTCACCGCTTTCCACACACAGTTTGTTAACAGGAACTGAATAAACTAAAACAATGAAAATAAAATCAAGATAAATTTCTATTAAATGTTAGGTGCACTAATGCATGCTCACACATGTGATTCTTGTTTGTCATTCCCAGCCCCCAGGTCAGAGTCCTCCCATATGGTGTCTGAGTCAGGGCAGTGGCTCCAGCTCTTCATTCCCACCCTTGCCCCCTGCAGAACCAAAGTTCTGTCAGAGCTGACTTACAGAATAACAGGCAGTGCTTCTGTATTTAGTAGTAAGAGAACAGTGGAGATCCCAAAGGCAGTTTCACAGTTGTGAGAACAGTCTCCCACAGATGCATGGAAAGGACTCTGTGTTATGAATTAATTTTTAAAACCTCAGAGAAGGTGTTGTATACCTCTACAACATGGCAGTGTAAATAACTGCAGCAAATAGCAGCGCTAGACCACGATTTCCCTCCACTTGAATGCACATTTGTCTGATCACAAATCTTAATAAATAAAAGAAAGTGCAGAAGATCTACGTGCCTGTTCTCTACTATATGCTGGACTGCAATAATGCCAATATGCAATATAGTCATTAAAATTTCTATATCTTTAAATGCTTTCCTGTTGATGTAAGCTGTATTAAAGCAGGCCAATGAATTGACCTGTTTTTTTTCAGTTCTCTTTGGATTTGCTAATGGTAATTAATGATGATTTTGGTGATTAATGGAAAACTTTGAAAGCAGATATCTGTATCAATGGAAGAAAGCTCGTTTACTTCAAGATTTCCTCTAGGATTTTTGAGTTTCTTTAGTATTCTAACATTCTATATAGCTATAAGTGGAGAAAAGCTTTAATAAAGATGCTTATTTGAATGGAAATAAATTAGTGTTCTGTTTATAAACAGGTAACCATAATACACTGTACTTCTAATTCAACATTTCATATTTTTAAAACAAATGGAATTCCATACTGGTAAAATAACATGTTTCCTGCAAACTTAAGTTACTCAGAAAGATCTGGGTCTCTTCCCATTTTACTTTGGGAAGTTGCTCGATATGGGAAGCCTTAAAAATGCAATGATTTGGTCATGAAGCCATGATAGCTTTAAGTGTGACTGTGCCTAAATCATCCTGAGAGCTCTTTTCGTCCCCTAACATGGGCATCTAAAGGGGTGCCCCCATTTTCCCTTCCCCCTTCTTTAAAACCCATTGTAAGTAATGCACACTGCATGTGGAAGGTCATTTCCAGCAGTTCATAGCTAAAGTTTGACTGCGGAAGGACAATCTCAGCATGGCTCTGACATGGTTTGTGGGAGCTGTACTGTCAGGACATCAGGACATAGCTTGCCTGCTATGTAGAGCCAATTAAGGGAATTAAATGGCTATCAGTCACTTGGTGGAAAGTGAATGAATTTTCTGCTTGAGGCACTGTGCAACACTTGAACCTATATTTAGCTCTCCTCTCCAGAAATTTAGGTTGGATATCCAGGGGGAATAATCTGGGTCTACGAGCAAAGATGTTTCTTTATGTAGTGATAAAAATACACAGTATTTTCGTACCCCAGGGTGTGAAAAGCTAGTTTTACTACTAAAGTAGGCTAATTTGTTCTTCTTTTCCATTACTCTTTCTGTAATAAACCCTTTGTTTAGGTTTTTCTGTCTTGAACACTCTCTGTGGTATAGTCACCTGCTGAAATCTTCATATAAACATATCATGCCTTCTTAAAAAAGTGAGCTCCTTACTCTTCCTTGCCTTGATGAGGGAGGAGAGTGAAGGTGACTTCTCCCCCTTCCTCAGCCATGGGACTTGCTCCACATGCATGGCACCTGTGTGGCACTGACTTTGGGTTCCATGAGCGCACTTTCTTTCTCTGTCATTTGGCCAGCACAGCCTTTCCTCATGGATGATGGTAGCAGCAGAGCAATTGCCTAAATACTGGTGTGAGACTTCAACATGCTAACTTGCGAAGAGCTCTAATTCATCTTTTTTTTTAAAGAGGTATTCAGAGCTCCCATATTTCGTCACAGAACAGATAAGAATGGCTTTAGCTTGGGCTTCAGCAAGAACCTAAGGCAGGTGTTTGGTGATGAGAAGAAATATTGGTTGCTGCCTGTCTTTTCAAGGTATGCTGTTCCTAATGCTTCATTTGTTTAAACTGTTGAATAATCAGGATCCAGAGAGTTTAGGGGATGGTTAGATACTTTAATTAAAAAAGTTCTTCAAAGTTGATAGTTTTTTGTATGTATGACACTAATTCTGAATTTTTCAGTTTAGGGGATGGTTGTTCCTTTCCAACTTGCCTTGTTAATCAGGATCCTGAGCAAGCTTCCACACCTGGTGGACTTAATTCAGCATCCAAAAAGTAATCTGCTTTTTGTTATTCATTTCAAATAGTTGATTTTTTTTCCCTGTGCACACATAAACTATGCATAATATATACTTAAAAGCAAATGAAGAGTATCCTTTTAATAAATCCAAATCAGATTTTAAACGGTTAAGCTGTAAATCAGCTAATCCTCAAATTTATATTTAAATTTATGGAAATGAGGTGGGGTGGTTTTTCTTCTCAATCTGATTTGTCTTGGTTCAGTGGCATCCCAGGACCTGAATTTTCTATGCCTGCCTAACATTCAGTATCAGCAGCGTTCTATTCTGCATACATATGAGATGGTTAGTCAGTCTGCCTGTGATACAAATCCATTACCTTGCACAGCTTTTGGGGGATGCCTGCTTTTTCTTGTCTGGTGAAAGCTGTTTCACATAAGGGAATCCCTAATGGTACTTGTGCCAAAGCACAGAAAGCTGAATATTAAGTGTTGTTTCTGCTGATAATAGAACATATTTTATTAATTTTTGTCCTTAATGGACATGACATCTTTAAAGTGTGAGAAGTATGCATATGCTCCTTTAATTAAATTCATACTGCGTCTTTTTTGAAACTTTTATGTAAAGGAAAGTGTGATAAGTTTAGTTCACTTGAATATGTCGCTAAGAAATTATAATAGAATCATATTGATAATCTTTTATTCATAACAGAAATATATGACATATCAGCTAGATGTTTCCTGATGCTTTATCTTACCCCAGCATTCTCTAGCTTACATTGGGAAGGAGATTTTGGAGGTATACTCTGCACTATTTATCATGTCAAGTTTGTTGTAGTGAAGAAGAATATAGGGTAGAGTGCATTTGAGGCCGAAGAACGTGTATTAATATACAATAGCTGTCAAATTAAAAATCCCTGTGCCAGGGAGTTATTTTTTAGATTGTGCTTGCATTTGTGACAACTACAGTGTAATGTGTGTAATGATAAAAAAGCAGTGATTCATCAGACAAGAAGCGAGGTAATGTAAGGAAAATATTGCGTATGACAAACTGTTTGCAATGTGTGGTAAGATGATGAAAAATTACTGCAGTTCACTAATGTTCTTTTTATTGGCACTACAGTGAGAACCATCTGTTTCCTGCAAAGCCGTTGCGTGATTCCCAGAGCCACCTACTTACAGATACACCGTCTTGGTCAGAAACTAGTGCAAAGGCTGAAAAGGGCAAAGTTGGTAAGGGGTTGACTTACGTTGCAAAGATTTGTGTTGGATAAACTAGTTTTGGAGGATATAGTGTAGCAATGACCATGGTCACATGGTTTGTATTCATGAACAAAAATCCATGAAGCTTATTTTAAGTGCGTGCTTGTAGGAAGTACCATGTGTCAAGCTGGTTGTTGTGCCTGTCCCAGTTAAACCTCACCAAGGGATACTGAGAACAGTGATACTAGTAGGTGCTAATTATTTTTTTAAGCTAGGCCTGATAGCACTTTTGACAACAAATTGCTTAGAAAAGAGGTAACACCTATTTGCAGCTAGTGAAAAGCTGTGTAATAGACACAGGACAGAAATGGACTTGGTAATAGTGTAATGACATTAAAATGATGGTTAATTCAAGGTTGTATTGTTTGCTGAAATAGACATGACACCTTTTTTCTGTGGAAATACCATTTTTTGTCTTTTAAGGTATGAGCAATCCTGCATTAACCATGGAAAATGAAACCTAATTTCCCTTAAAAGAAACATCTGAGTATGTAAGGAAAGGTATGTTAATATTCTGTGTATTTAATATTTAAAACAATGATTCCTTATCATTTAAAAAATGCGCAAAGGAAAATTACTAAAACACATTCTATCTGTTTTCTTTTCTTCAATTTATTTTTTTACCACAGGTAATAGCATATGAATTCATAGTTTTAAACTAAACCTCTTATTTCTTGATGTTTTCAAATTAGTTTAATCTTTATACTCATTGGTTTCTAGGTAATAGTCCAATATAATATTATTCTTATTGTTCCTTTTCTTTAGAAAGATACTGAAATTGTGAGTATTCAAGCTGTTCAGCCAGGATTTGTAATCCTAACTTTGCAAATTAGGCTGGTTCTTGACACTGAATGCAAAGATCATAGCTTGGTCTGCTAAAACAGGTAAAAGTCTTATCAAATGAAGAAGCAAAAAGGATTTAGTCTGAATTAGTGTCTTGCTCTGAGTCAGGTACTGAGCTGCATCCTATTTAATAGTAAAAATGTGTCCATATGAGTTACTGAGCATTTGATCACCTATTGTCAAACACAGCTGAGAATTTCTTGATTTCTTGAATTAATATCTTGCAACACAGATGTCTCAGAAAGCAGGTTTGAGAAGCAGCTAGTAAATTCTTTTAGGTACATCACAGGACCTTAATCCTGGATTGTGGAGAATGAACACAATCATCACAGTCACTCCAATACTTGAATATTGCTAATTCCACCAAATCTTACGGAATTAAACTATTTTGTATTTAAAACTGTATAAAAAGTTTCACTCCAACCCTAAGAATTTCTGCATACCAAATAATTGGTATGGAGGAGTTGTTCCAGAAAGGTCATTTCTTCTCTGTGGTTGGAAGCACCTTTTCAGTCATCCTGAAAAAGTGTCTTAGGTGGATGTCTTTCATTTGTGTGTGATATGACTCCTGGACATGCTGTCGTGGCTGTGAGGTTGCTCCTGGTCCCTCATGGAGGAAATGGGAGGCATGGAAAGTCACCAGGGAACTTCAGTGATTGTCACTAGACCCATCAGGAATGGTATTGCACTATCAAGGCCGATTATAAAAATGATAGGTGTGCAGATACCAACAGATGGGCCCATAGCTTGCACCAAGAAGTTCCCAAAAGTTCAGTTTGGTTCATAAGAGAAATTTAAAAAACCTCTTGGCCCTTACATTCTGGTTTTATGTTCAGTGATGAAAACACGGTTCCAGATATAGGTACATCTGCAAAGTTGATGATGGTGTGAAGTGTTAGAGGTGTTGAAAATGTGGGTGTCAGATGAACAGAGTCAAAGAGACGAACGAAGGAAACTCAAACGGTGTCTGCAATTTTGACTGTTCTGTGTATGTTATTTTAATGGAGTTCAAACCTCTCATTTCTAACCCTTTGTTCAAAATATAAAATGCTGCATTTCTGCCCTATTTAATCCATCAGTTCTTTCAACAAAACAAGTTCTGGGAAAGACTAAATTAATTACCTTCGGTTAGTTTAATGTCCTGTGTATCATCACTAATCAAGAGTTAAACATTGGAGACAGACTGTAAAGAAACAGATTTTTGGGTTGTTACAGAAATACCATTAATCGACTAGTTTTATCAGATTGGAGTTCTGCTTTCTAAAGTCCTAACACTTTCTTTACTTAAGTAACAGCTTTTAATCTTTCTTTGAAGAGTGTGTACATTTTATTGGAATTTTGTAATTCGGATTGTTCTGAATATCAAACATGGTCTGTGACTGTTCTAAAGATGTTAAAAGAGGGTGGTTTTTCCCAGCTGTTTAGCTTGATAAATATATTGTGCTATTTTTAAATTATTTTTTCTTTTAGTCCAGTCTGAGAAAGGTTTGTGTTTGCAGTCTGATTACTTCACTCCCTGGGGTTTGGGGCCTTTGTTTGTTTGGTGTTGTTTTTTCTTTTTGTGAGCACACATTTTGAAATGTGGCTTTTTAAAGAGAGACTACTTTCAGAGGAGGTTATGTTCCAAAGAGTAAGTCTAAAGCCACATAAAGGGGCTCCTGGAAGTTGGTTTTGTCTCATGCACATTTCAGAAGGGTAGTGAGGACTGGTAATTCTTTGGCATGAACATAAGCACCAGTTTGGTTATACTTTTAGCTCTGAGATATTTCTGTGTGGCACTTTAAATTTTCTTGAGAAGTAACAAAACAGATAGATTACTGTCTATATATATATGCCATACAGTTGCTGGAATAAGAGCCCTTGTATAAAAACTTCTTTTAGCTACTTTGTATTTAACTTCATTAATTTATTGTCAATATTTGAGTTCTATTTGTTCCTAGGGATTGAATAGAATGTTTTTAACAGAGCTGCTGAAGTCACCACAACAAAACTAAGTAATTTTATCTCAGATATGAAAAATAGAGCCCGCTGCACCTGCCAGTGTGTTAGAATTTGAATTTCTGTCCCAATGAAGGATCTGTTGAATATCCTGTATCCTACAATCCTTCACAGTTCAGCAGAGGACTAATTACTGAGAGTGCCAGATGTGGTTTACACTAATGTAATAGAGAATTGGTTTTTCATGACGTTGGTACCTGGAAGACCTGTAAAAATAGCTCACTTCATTTTATAAACTGGCGGCCTGCTTGCTGTGTAGTCAGTACTTATCACTGTCATCCTGAAGTAGATTAATAACATAACTGTGAACAGTCTTACTGGCTTCCTCTTCAGGGTGGGTTTTTTATTCTGCTGTTGGTCATTTTCCCCTTCAAGTTGATGAGACTTGTTACAATAACATAATTTTTAAATATTCTTTGATTCTAATAAGGTGTTCTGTGATTAATGTTCTGTTCCAGTTTAAGAACAAGCTGTTGTTGGAAGGAAGATGCATTCTTCCAAATATCAGCCCTGTTGGCCAGCTGTTCCTGTCTACTCCTGTATGGATGTGCTCAGAAAACAAACTGACAGATGATTAGCTGTCTCCATGTCACTGCTTGAAACATGAAACTAAACATACTACTTCTGAACCATATAAAGGATGTTTCAACTTAAAATTACTGGGTTTGAATGGTGAAGGATGATTGAGTACTAGGAAGTGGGGGAAAAAAAAAGAGTCTGCGTTTACAGTTGTAGAAATTCAATGGCTGGTTTTACTTTGATATTCAGCACAAGAAAAATGTGACCTCCTTACTGTCATGTTCATGTTATTGGCTTGGTTTTGAAAACCCACCTTTTAATTCAAGTTGTTGTAAGTAGTTGACTTTTAAATTTTTGCACTACTGGCTTTATGAATTGAGAGAACAGCCAGTGTTGATTAGGAATAGTTTAGTGGCTTGGTGGACTGTATTTTCTGTTGAGCCCTTGATAAGCAATTTTTGAAGAAGACCTAAGTGAAGTGTCTGGCTATTTTTGCAACATATTTTGGAAAACAGTATTGTAAAAGCTCTGTTTTCTCTCAGATCTGAACTACCAGTAGTTTGAAAAGTTGTTGAGAGGGGAAAAAAGTCCTTTGGTTAATTGAATGCTACAGTGGGTCACTGCTCAGTGATGCGCTAAAAAGCCTGTGTTTGGTTGGGTGATACACAAATGAAACTGGCTAGCTGGGCATTTTGATGGGAGCTGCACACAATAGTCCTGTGAAATGGGGATTTTATTGTCCCATTTGGAGCCCTTAGCCCCTTTGGGAAGCAATTGTTGGCCCTGAACTTTGATCCAAAAGGCTTTTTACCAGCCTGTGTTACTGAGGGCCACTGTCTTTCAAGCTCCTATTTTCTTATTAATCAGTGTTTGTCTCAGATTTCTTTTTTCACTTTTTCTTCAAGACACTGCCTTTCTTACTGCATAACTTAATGAATACCATGTACAATCAAGGAGACTTATTGTTGTAACTTGTGATACTTGCATTTACAGGATAACGGACTTTTGATTGCAATACCAAAAGCCAAGCTGCTGCACATAGGAAATCCCATTCAATTAAGTTAGGAGCTAGCAGCTTTCCTAGGATCAGAGTTTACTGACCAGATTAAAAGATGCATTTTCAGCTTTCAAAGTCAAGGAAGTTTCAGCAACACAAATCTAATTGTCTTGTGCCTTTTGTATACACTACATTTATGGTATCGGTGTTTACATTTAAATGCAAATTTTTATTCTGAAAACAACTTTAGGAGCAACTTAGTTATGCTTTCTAGAGGGCTAGATAAAAAGACTAGTCCAAAAAAAAGAAAAGTGAAAACCTCTCAGAATATGCTGAGTTCAGGTGAAACAGAAAAGTGCTTCTGTTGTCAAACCTGAGTTTAGTAGGTTGCTTCACAGTGTAAAGATGTCAGTCATTTGTTTAGAAAACTGGCAGCAGGACTAAGGGATATCATTCTGAAAGCAAAAGATACTATCATTAACTGTTCTACCGGCAGGAAACTTCAAAATTTGTCTTTCTTGGGTTTGCAACTTACGTGATAGCTGGTATAGCAAAATGTGGCTTTTTTTTTTTTTTTCTCTAGTGAGGGAAAATGTATTTATTTTACTTTTTTTTTTCAAAATCTCAAAATGTTACCAGCCTGAAAACATCTGTTTATTGCCAGAAGTGCCAGAGTGTGGATCCCTTGATGTAGAACACCTTTTTAAAACTAGCATGAAGGTAGCATACAGTTTACAAGATGCCTGCAGAGATCTAGTAACCAAAAGATTTTTTGCAGCTCTTTATTATTCAGTGTTGTTCTGTCAGCTTACCTCGTATTCGTGTTTGTTTAAAGGCGAACTTGTCAAGGGATAAGGGGGAGAGGGAAAATATATTTTTTAACACTTCAAGGTCTCTATCTGTAGAGTCTTGGTTTTTTACACAGTTAGTCACAGGGTGGTTTGTCATGGAGCATGCATTTAAAAATACTGAGTAGAAAGTTGCAATTCAGCTTCAGTGTATCTTGCTCCATATTTTTATGTAAAGACAAAAGATTTCTTCCCCAGCAAGACACATCATGGAAATGGATCTCTCTAATACACATGTCAGCCTCTCTAGGTCCAGGGCTCTGAGATCTCTCAGTAAGTCTGGGGATCAGTGTAGAGAAAGCACAGGGATAAGGGATCAAGAAATGCATGGCTTCTCCATGTCTCAGAAGTCACACTTGGAAAGCACAATAGCCCTAAATAATCTGCAGCTTTGTTGCAGCCAGAGGCTGTATCCCACACAAAAAACATGGAGGCATGGGAAACAGACACTGATGAAGGGAGGAGAAAGGGAAAGAAAGGATGGGAGCTCAGAGGTAAACACTGAGCAGGTCTGAGCCAGAGGGGGCTGTAGCTACATCTGCTCTCTGAATGGGCATGAGCTGTGTCTCCATGAAGAGCACTGTCAGCAGGCTTTGAGGGTTCCTGGCAGTTCTCACTGTGTAGAGTATGGACGAAAGTGAGCTAATCACGCTCCTAAGTATAATTGCTGATGATATGACTATATTCTTGGCTTTAAACTCTCTAATACTTTCTATAACAAAGTGAAAATGCTCTTTTTGACATACTGAGCATTGTCAGTGTTACAATGCATGCTGGAGAATTTGTGGAGAAGTCAGGGTAGCAAGGATGCAATGTTGTTTGCTTACACTGATTCTCCTGTTCTTTATATTCTTGCTAGGCACTTTACTACAGCCTTTTGTGTAATTTCTGAATTTTTTTTAAGAAGTGCTTTTTACCTACTGTACAGTTACTAATCTACTTTTTTGCTAAAAAGAAAATAATATCCCTGATATTTGTCTAGAGGTATGACTGCGTTTCAAGCTTTAGCGGAAACTGGACGAGTTCTGCAGACTCCTCAGAAGGGCCTGAGTCCCAAATGATAACAGAGTTAAATTTATTTTGTATATATGTAAACAGCCATATGAACCATAGCTCCCTACATGTGTAACAATTTTATTTGTAGTTTAGAATATTCCAAAACATGTCTGCACCAGCAGTAGTCCACACATACTCTATGTCAGTTGATGTACTGGTGATGGAGTACTCAAAGTCTTCATAGAGAACTATTTTTGTTAAGAAAATGGAACACAGTGTTGGTGAGCTCCTCCCACTGAGCAGTTAAGACACAGCTGCTGTTAAGCACTTTAATTCTTTAACTGGAGAGAAAAAACACTGTCCAGTTTTAAGTTACAGACTGGAAGTATTTTAGTAGACTGTGATGGGGCAGGTAATGAATGAAACACAAAATCACACAGTGGCTAAGGTTGGAAGGAACCACTGCTGGAGAGTTATCTGCTCCCTGCTCAGGCAGGATCATCCTAGAGCACATTGCACAGTATTACTTACAGATGGTTCTGGAATTTCTCTTGTGAGGGACTCTCCAGAAAGGAAATAAGTTTGTTCTAGTACATGGAATGCTGTAGCTGGTTTTCATCACTATTTGGACTGAGAATTCTTCCCCTGATTCAGTAGACTGGCGTGTGGAGGGGTGGGGGGAAATATATTTCTACATAAATTTAGTGTGTAACTTTGCCACTTGTTAATGTATTGCTCACATTAATAAATGCTTCATGTTCAGCAGGTCATGTACGTAGTAGTCATTGACACCGCTACCATCAGTTTTACTGATGGTGTACCTGAATAGCAGAACCTCATCTCTACTAGGGCTTCATAAACAACATAGCTGGTGTAAATGTCCCCCCTCACCACGAGTCTTGGACTTCTATAGGTATATTTCCCTTCTCCAGGGTGTACCTCACAAAGCACTGCCACTGAAAGAGGTTGAGAAGGAACAAATTCCTTTATCATCTCTCATGGGTGAAACACTCCATGCCTTTATGCTGGCAGAGCAGGCAGAGCTGTACTGCTTTGAGTACTGTTGAAGCTCAAAAAAGTGGAATTTTGTTCCCTCAAAAAGGATTGGGGGGGATGGGAGGAGAGGGGGTATGTTTTAAACCCCCTGTACTTTGTAGAAGTGAGAAGGTACAAGAAAGATGGTAATGTTACTAACCAAGACTGTCACCCACAGCAGCTTTGCTTCATGAGGGCTCTCCATTCCCTGCCATGCCAGATTCTTCAGAGCTGCCTGACTTTCCCCTCTTTCCTAACAGTCTTCCCTAGGAAAGTGCTGGATCCACCTCCGATGCAGAGAGGAGTGAGGCTGTCTGCTCAGGGACCTCTAAAACTGCAGGAACAGTTACATAAAGATGAAAGCAGCTTTTACCTGTTCCAGTTCAGACCTTACTTGCAGTCTATGGTCCAATCTCATCATGTTTTTAAAACCCTTCTATAAATATTGGTATTGAACCTTACACAAACATTCTCATCCAAAACAAGATTAAAAAATGTGCTGCTATGCAGTGGGGGTGGGGGGTGTCTCTGTTGCTACTTCACTTGACTCTTATCACCTGCTTATCAGTGACCTTGTAAGAGGATGGGAAAAGCAGCAGCCTTCTGGGATAAAATTTTAAGCAAGTGATATCTGACATAACCTAAGGAAAGCCGTGCCATATCCCCTCAGCAGTTTCTCACTTGTTCCCTATTTAAATTTTTCATAATCTTTTTCTCTTCTCCTTCCCTTTCACAAAAGTCCAGATTAAAAGTGTTTAATGTGAAATACACAATCAATACTTGTGTTCTCTTTATTCTTCTCCCTTGAGAAGTTGATTCTAGATAGATAATTTCTTCATTTCTCCAAGTTGTCAATCATCACTGAAATACAGTAACTCAGTCGTCCTGAAATCCAGTATTTGAGGCATTGATTACATTCTTCATCCTAGATCACTGTAATCTCAAGCAGATGGTCCCAAGAGTTTGAGTGGAGCAGTTGGAAGAGTGTGCCATGAGCCATCTCCCCTTTCTCCCCCTCTGCATGCTCACAGTTTAACTGATTGGCATAACTGGAACAGACCCAACACTTCTTGACAGTCATCACTTTATGAAGTCACTTTTTTTTTTTCCTGAAAATAGAGCAATTCTCAGTTCACTTAAGAAAGAACTCCTGTTATAAAGGCAAAAATAGGCAACACACACAAACTGTGTTACAGCCTGAACAACAGGAACTTGTTTCCAGTTATTTTCTCCATCGCATCAAGAGATTTAACTGCCCAGTCATTCAAACAGACACAATACTAAAAATCAGTAGCTTCATATAAAACACTATCGTAGAAACCACAGCTACTCTCCAGAGCATGCATTGGTACAAGAATAAAGGAAAACAGGGAGCTTGTCAAGCTTAGCTATTATACCCCAGCTCCACTTTGCTGCCCTACCAAAAAAGCACATCTTCTATAATGCAGCTTAAAAAGTTCACCTGTTGTCAACTTCTACCTGATACACAGAGAAGGGAAAGGGCTTCCCTTTCCCTTTCTCCAGCTCTCCCTCACATTACCTAACACAATTGAGGCAAGTGTCTCCTGAGCACAGAAAAGAGCACACTTGGGCAAGACAATTCTCCTACTTCAACGGAGGCAGAAAATAGTATCTCATCTGGCAGAAGGACAACACCAGCCTCTGCAGAAATCAGATCTTCACAGCTGACATCAATGGGCATGTTTATTCCTAACTCAAGACTGCTAAAATAATGCAGGAGAATCATCAATTTACTACCTGTGTGAGGGTAGTGCAAGAAGGAAATAAACACCAAATAAGCACCCTCATGCGAGAGGGAATACCAAAACAATCTCCCATGAACCAACCAAGGTATGCAAAATATCAGATACACCAGAAAAATAACTTCATGCTATGAAGAGTACACAGAGATAAGTGATTTTAGTCTATGTAAAAACTGGGATTTAACCTTTTTGAAATTTTGTTCAAACTCAATAATTTGAAGTTGTTAGACAAAATGTCCACAATTCTACTGGAGGCTTTTGGCTTTCTTTACCATCACTGACATGGTGTTGTTAAATAAAAATCTTGGGCAGTCTGTCTTACTTAAAATTTCACTTTTTAATTATTTTATAGGTTAATAAACTACAATGAACTCCCACCACCCTAAATCCATTGACACGTGAATATTAAACTGCCAGGGAGGTTCTAAAAACTGCTTCAGCATAGAAGTGTTTTATTTCAGTGCATGTTAGTTTAAGTGAGTTATTAGTTAATTCAAGGTTGAAAAACCAATTAGGAGTTTAAAAAAGAACTTCTTTATGTCCAGTTTGTTTATACATTCCTAATCTGATCCTCATCCACCAAAGATGTCTTCCTTATTCCAGACTTTGCTATGCATCTCAGGAACCTGGGATTCCTAAAGACAAGTCCTAAGAGTAAAAACTAAAGCAAAGAAGGCACTGAGTAGCTTTGCCTCTTCCATGTCCTTTTTAAGTCTGCTGCCTGGTTTAGCAGTAGTTTCACATTGCCCCTCATGTCCCTGTACAAGCTTTTCTTGTCCCTCACCAGAATAAACTTCAGATAGACTTTGCTTTTCTTAAACCAACCCCTTTATCCACACTTCAGACAATGTCACAGGCCCTGCTTCCACCTTTCTGTGTTTTGAGTTGAATCAGAAGCACCTTGTTCAGCAATGCAGGCTTCCTGGAACTTTTTTTGGATTTTCTGAATAAGGGAATGAACCATTCTTGAGCTTGGAATAACCAGTCAGATAAGGTAAGAGAAATTTCTTGGATGTTGGAAGTTAGAGGTCATCCACAAATTCCTACGGGAAAAAGCCTTAAATACTCTACATATGTTCCAGACCTATTTTCCTCCACCTCAAGGATGCTTCTTGCCTAGTTTCAATGAGCAAAGGAACTAAATGCTTAAAATAAAAATTATATGTATTAAAAAAAAACAGTGACAGAGAACATAAGGTTCCTGGAACACTCATCTGACTCGAGAAGCCAAAAATACAAGAGGATTAAAATAGAAAGATCAAATATAACAGGTTTTGATATTGCATTTCTTCTGGCAAACCTATTCAACAACAGTATATTTTAAATTGATTGGGAAAAGCAGATGCCTAGGAAGAGAATTCTTGTCTCTGAACAAAAAGGTGCATGTCTAGACAGCTGGAACTGTGCCTGCACATTAATTTTTGCAAAAGCAATTACAGCTGGCCACTTTGGAAACTGATTCAGATTTCAGGCTCTGAAGTTTACAAGTAATGGTCCTACATAAAAGAAGAAATTATTTTTTCCTAGTCTCTAAAATTCACAATTTAAATCACTCCTTAATGAAGACTAAATCTGATTTTGCCAAGGAAATGAATGATGCACAGATGTATCCCCAGCTGCAATCAACTTTCAACAGACAGATCACAGTGACCAAACCAAGAGTTCTCTTACAGAATAAAGCATTATCTGTTTCATGCTGATTGGTGGCTTTTGAGAAAAGCTTTTCTTACAGGAAGAAAACTCAAGAGTAGAATTCCTTGAAGTCACATACTGGTCTAGAAGAACAAACTCATCTTGTGGAAGGTGTCCCTCTCCACAACAGCAGGGGTTGGAACTAGATTATCCTTAAGGTTCCTTCCAACCCAAACTATTCTATGACAGGAAGCAAAGAAAAGCACAGCACAGCATATGGGATGATCAACAGTCACATCAAAAGCACATCCCCATCGGCACTAGAACGTCTACTGCAGGCACACATTCAGAAGGCTCTAAAAACTTCCTTTGATCCTTGATTAAAACGTTACTTCAAAACAAAAACCCATTAAAGTCCTTCGAAGAGTCATTCTGCTCAATTTAACTAGATAGCTGTATCCATATGCTTTAGGCAAAGCTACTACTTTAAAGCAAATGCATCAAACTTCAGGGGTTCTTCGTTCCATGTGCATGCAAATTTTCCCTGAAGGCCACAATATGAATTCATCCTGCTTTCACTATCACTATCTTATTAAAGCCAAAGACAACTGAAGTTAAAACAAGTCACCATCATCTAGTGCATAATGGTATAAAATTACTAATGGGATTAGGATGCCTCAGAAGTAAATTGTGATCACCACACTTGCAACTCAGGACAGTAAGAATTAAATGACTGGAAACACATGAAAACAATTCTGCTCTGAATCTGGAATCAGTCAGGGAGGAGCGAGTTAGATCACTTCATAAGCACATGGAAGAGAACTATCATGCCTAACAAAATAGAGCTGAACTGACTAAATAATCACATTCCAGGAAAAATTTTGCAACAAAACCACCAGTCTGTTATTATGTAAGAAAACATTTCTTAGGCCTTTATTTACAAAAGCTTTAAAAACAAATACCCTCTGTTATGCAAATTACTTGTTTAAAAAGGACCGCCCAGTTACATCATCATAATTCAATGAGAAAAAGGTGTTTGATTTTTTGCTTTTACGTACAAGATAAAACAGAATAATTGGTGAACATTTGGAGATTTTTCTGCCATTGATTTCCGTGTCAAACACACGTACGCGCCCACACACACAGACACACAATGTCACACATTCCATCATTTCAGGCTAGTATTTAGCTATTCAATACCAAAAATCCTTCCTGCACAACTGCTCTGTATACATGCTATGCAGAGTTAAGAACATACTTTAGGGTCCTTTAAAACAATATATCTAAAATATATTGTAAGATATACTCAAAAATAAACTAGCATTACACTCCTCAGGCTTCTTTATTAGCTGTAAGTTATTTATATTTTGTTGTCTTACAACAAACATCTGTAACATCTGTCTTTGTAACAACTACAAAAAAGCATGATTTAATTGTCTTCTAATTCAATAATTCAATTAAATAGTATTTTTTCAGATCTTTGGGGTTTTTCTTCAACTAAACTGACTTACAAAAATCATGAAATCAAGTACATAATAAATATGATTTCATAAAAAATATCTGAGGTGTACATTACTAGAATAAAAGCCACGAGGTTACTCAAGAGAAGTGTGCCATTGCAAGACTCCTACTTTTCCAATATCCTTCAACTCTCAGCTTAATGGCAAAAAGGCTAAATTCATAGCTGTTCTTTTCCTGAAGGGTGTAAAGCTGTTTTTTCAAGCCTCTTTCCCCCATCATAGAGCGGTTTTAAAGCAGCAGGCCAACCAGCAGTTGACATGTGCAGGATGTGTTGGAAGATGACTGAACACTAGTAAAGTAAGAGCAATTACTATGATTTCAGTAGTTTGTTTTGCTTGAACAAACAGATTATGCAGCAAATAAGTCACGTTCTGTGGGTTGAGATACCAAGGAAATACAGCTTGAAGCTGCTGAACTTGGCAGATGATTGTTTTCTAGCTGAGGGCAAAAGAAAAAACCAAAACAAACTTCAAATAAAACAGAGGATCTGAGTCAGTCACTCTCTAAAGTGCAAATTTGATGGTCCACAATCTTGAATAGCTAAAACGCCTGCATACTGGAAGGAACAGACATGAAGGGGGAAGTTAGTTATAATCAGAGCCAATTAATTTGGAGAAGGGAAGGAAAAGACAAAAAACTGGAAGAACGATATAGGTAAGTTTACCAGACAATTCATTATGATTCAATTTTACCCTTCTCTCTGCCTCACTGATCCTATACATGCTTCTTTACAAATGGGCTTGTTAAGAGGCCAAAATATAACCCAGAAAATTTTACATATCAATATTAAGATCAAAGTCGGTGATAGGAACAGTCAAGTTTAGTACATAGAAAGGCAGAAAAGAAAGTGTGCAGAGAAAGGGGGGGGAAAAGCCTTAATTGTCCAAGGGGTTCAACCAGAGATAAAACCTATATACAAGCAGGTGGAGGTCAAAAAGACGGCCTTTCATTTCATGTCATGACTGTTTGTTGGCTTCTTCTTCATAAGCGTTTCCTGTGCCATTTTGTACATAAGATGACCCAGAACCAAGGCCATATAAGTGGCCACAGTATTTGGCATCATCAATGTGATCTTCAAAGAACATCTAAAAAGTTAAAAGAGAGACAACAAATTACTGCAAAAGAAAAGGTTCGGTTTCCATAGAACTGTAGAAAGGCTTTAAAATTACTTTCTTTTTAAATAAGATATCAAATCCCAAGGTGCAAAAAATTATATAATTAGTATAATAGCACACTTAATCTCAACACATTATCACAGTGTGCTATATGACACGATTATTTAAATCTGTCAAGAAATACAATCAGTCTTCCTGTGCACCTCTCCCAATTAAATGGCCAAATGTAATGTTTTCACAATTTTGTATTATTAGTCATCACTCACATATCTGCAAGTGCAACAAAGATACTTCTCCATCTGATTTCTGTGGTGCTTCTTACAACAGACATATGCTTAGCATCCATCATCACTGCCCATTCCCTTACCTCTCCTCAGTGGAGTTTTCACCATACTCTATCTTGAAATGGGGATATGTCCTGATTTGTATTACATAGGTTTGGGGGTGGGGAGGATGAGCACAAAACTCCTTATGCAGTTCAGAGAAATGCAGAAAGATGTATTTTCAGCTTCTCACAGATGGGGACTTAATTTAATGAGGATCAGCAAAATTTTGTACTAAGATTGCATTTACACACTACAAGTCTAAATTGCAAATGGCGCCTTTCAGTGCAAGACAAAATAAACCCCATGACATTCTGATAATTCTGCCTTTCAGACTTAGGTTTTCAAGCACAAAATCACAAATTATCTTGCAAAAATAAGAAGACACATACATGAACATTTTTCGCCCTAAAACCTTCACGGCAATCCTGGACACCCTAGTGGTTCACATCCTGAGTCATCATCAATATCAGAAATCTGAGTCAGGCAGAAGTATGCAGGAACAGAATGGATGCAATAGACGATCTAAACATGGAGGCCTGTATATACCACACAGCTCAAAACTTCTCCCTTCAAGTTTTGCTTTTAGTAGCACAGTCAGAATGGAAAGTTCTGTACTGCAGAAATCAGAGACTTCAATTAAAAGTTTTACAGCCTCCCAGCAGTTCTTAATGAAATAAAACTGGTAGGAAAAGCCCAAAATAACAATTCTACTGCATAGTGTCATTATTTAAGTATTCCTGATAGAAAGAAAAGGATCAGTAACTTTTTGGCTGGTACTCCAAGATCCAGCAAGCAAGTTGCACTTCCTTCGCAGCAATTAGTAACAAAGATTTGTACCTCTACAAGCACTGTAAAGTGAACTCTTTTTACTCAGAAATACATTTTTAAACATTGAACTCTCCTGAAAAGGCTTTAAAAATCTACATTAAATGTATTTCTCTCCGCTTACTACCGTGTTCTTATTTAGAAATGCTGTATTTGCAAAGAATATTTATAAGTACTGAGTTAAAAAAAAAAAAAAATCATTATCAGTCCATATCTGTTGGCTTCATGAAGCAAGTGTGTTGCACTAAAAAAAACCCTCAGAGATTTCTACTTCTGGTAAAAGCTTTTAGTAAATAAATTCAACCAGCTAGTTTGCCACTTAACAAAAACTGCATCTCATTAAAGAAAGTATCATGGGTTTAAACCTTTTCCTCTAGAAAACTAAACTTGAAAGCCTGTATCTTAAGCATGATTATCATATGCTTCCCTCTCTTTGCTTTGGATTTTAACAATACCAAGCAGAAGACACTGGGCTTTAATCATACCAGAAACGTAATCCTCTTTATTTTATCTGTAGCCCATGACCTGGCTCGACAACTGCAACAGTTCCAGCAGAGGCAAAACAGAGCGTTAGGATGAGCAAACCAGCTTAAACCGCTTTATTACTCACTTGCTGTGTCACTAATATTTGTCACAATCTCGTGGTCATTTTCTCCTTTGTACAAAAGGCTGGATTCCAGAAGGTAGACTTCAGCATATAGTACTTAACATTATTAAAAGATGAGGCTTGATATTGCCTTCTATTTTGACATGGTAAATGACACTGAATTGCTGGAATAATGTCATGTTCTGATGCACTGGCATTTGTCCAATGCAACTGCTTTCCAGAAGAGGCCAGTTCAATATCAATTGTTCTGCTAATGCAAAATACCCTAATATTTTCCTGTTGTATGCAGACAAGTAGCAAGGGAATATGAAGCTAGTAAGACCTGATTGTCCTTGCTGTAAACCTTGAATTAACTGACCCGTATATAATCTTTTAGAATCTTAGTTAAAACTGTACTTCAGTCAATGGCAAGGGAAGAAATGCATGGAAATTCTCCACAGCAGCCTGAAAGTCATTATTTAATATACCTCTAGGCTGAAAGTTTAGCTAGAAGTGATTAGTCAACACTTCTTCCCCACCCCTCAGCCTGCCACAAGCAGCAGGACACACCAGCTGGATATTAGACTGAGCAAAAGCTCTTTAAAAAAAACAAAACAAAACATTGGCTTGAGTACAGTTGCCCAGAAAGGAGTCTGGCTTCAGCAGCTCATAACTCACTGCAGCAGCCACTTAAAAAAAGGCACACAGCAAAACAGGTGAGGAAAAAAGCACCTCAAAACGTTACAAAAAATCCAGAAGTCAGGCCTAGGCTAGAACTGGGAAGAAATACAGCAATAAAGCAAGGAATTAATAAGGATGGTTCACTCTTACTCTGGAGAAAATACAGGTGGTCTCATTTTTGACAAAAAAGGATTGACCCCTGAAGCCCTTCAGAGACCTCCTTAAAATACCACAGACTTAGCAGAATCAGCAATTCCATGTGACTATCACAGCACATTACTATCACAGAAATAAAACCAGTATGTCCACCTACTTCTCTCATTTTGAAAAAGGCCATTCCTGTGAGTAAAGAATCGGATCCTGCCTGATGCTGTGGTCCTATCCTTTCCAGCTCTAACTGCTCAGCCACTTCTTGTAATCCACCCTGAAAAAGAAACATTTTTGTTAACTGCTCAGAAAGTTACATTAGAAAACTGAACAGCTGTATTTGGGAAGATCTGTTATACAGCTCATACAACCTTAGGCATATTTTAACATTTGCACAGTAGTTGAAACAGTCATTGTACTAGATAAATGCACACCAGGAGAATCAAACTTCCAGTATCAAACAGTATTACTATTTCTGTCAGTACTGACTAAATAAAGCAGTATCTGCAACCAACAAAACTAGTACTCCTCATGTTCTAGCCTCTCCAGTAACCAGATGTCATTACTTAACAATTCCTTCAAGATGCTGAAAGGAGGGCTGGGAATGCTTAAGAACAAAACCAGGTGTTCCTGTACTTCTATTTGAACAAAAGTATAGAATAATATTTTTACCTTTTAAAAACACAAGAATTTAAATGCATAGAAACAAGATGCCCATATGCCTCCATGTGTAAAGTGTCTACGCTTCCTTTGAAACAGATCTTTTTCTCTCAACTAGCCTTTCAACAATTAAGGTAAGGGTTTTTCCACATCCCTTCACAAAAACCAAGAGTACCCTTATGAACCCAGAAGACTACAGCGAGTCCAGGAAAATGTTACACCACAGACATGGAGAAATCAGAGGGCAAAGTTAAGAGAGGCAGGTAGTGCTCAGTCTATTTGTACAAGGCATTCTACACCTCTTTAAAGTTTGTTTCACTAGCTGATGTAGAGAATAGAGGAAAAGAAAGAATCCATCATCTTGCAAGTAGTCCTCTAAGATACTAAAATCCAGTGGTGTAGTGAGCTTCGCTGTTAAAGACGTATATTTAATAGTCATATGTTTAATGAATCTGCTTAAATTATATAAACATCTGACATACAAAAAGGGAATTATTAAAAACATTAATTATCCCTTTTGACTTGATACAATGCTTTAAAAGGACAGGCTACAAGGCTGTAGAGAATACACCAAAGCTGCACATCTATATTCTCTAAAAGGTAACACTTCTCCAGTTTTGAAGGAAATTTTCTTCTCAGTAAGCTTATGTGAATAACTATCCCCTTAACTGCAGAGTGACTAAATAAACCACATTTTAGTGTCCTCTCCAAAGCAGTAATAGCATCTACATGTGAGAGCAAAGCTGTCAGAATCTGGTTTGGTTTTACATAGATAACACTGATCAGCTGAAGGACAGACAAGTAATACAGTAACTGCAATCTTTTAATGCTGTGAGCACATGACCGTACAAAATCTCTTTTTAAAATTCATTAAGCTATAAAGCTACTGGCAAGACTAAAGCACACGCACATTCTTAAAGATCTAGAAAGATTAAAAGGAAAAGAAAAAAGACAATCCTCAGTGCTGCCATAAGCTTAGCAATGCAAAAATGTTTTAACAGGCAATGCTTTTAAATAAAGAATGCCTACAGTGCACCTTCCCTTGCACTCAACCTGTTTCAGTTACAGGAAGGGAAGCAGTAAGAGGCAAAAGCATAACAGTCAAAACCAAAACTCATGGATCTATAAAGGAGTCAAACTAAAAATCATATCAAACATTACAAAAATTCCTGTGAATCCTATGGCAACCGATTTGGGTCCAGGTTTTTGTATAAAAATATGGAAGCTTCAACAATAACATTCCCAAATAACACCTACAAACTAGCATGAAACCTAGTACTGCTATAGCTAGTTCTAGCCTGTCTTGAGCAGCAGAAAGTCTACAGGAGTTTAAGGTAAATCTACCCACTATACAGTGAAGCACTGAAGCTAGTTGTTTTATGTGCTTGGCTAGAGCATTTGAATGCTGCAAACATGCTCAGTTCACTGATGCTCTCAAAATCTGAGCGAGTAAGAGTGCATCTCAAACAAGCATATTCCCTGCTTTCTAATTCCAAAAATCAGCTGCTAATTCACAACAGAACTTGGATGCACACCCTTTCAAATATAACAATTTCTGTTCCCAATTAGCAGTGCCTCACTTTTAGATTCTGCTAGCTATAAGACTATCTACTCTAGCTCCAAATGACTTTGAGGAAATTCACACTCCAAAATAAAAATCAGTAATATTTACACAGCAGCCACAAACCTTGGAATGTAGACTTAGTAATACAAAAGTTACAGTAATAGCAGCCTACTGAAGAATGCTTTAAAAATAGTGCTTTTAATGGTGTATGCATATATATTTGTAAATATATACCATGCCATTTTTGTGTGGAGTTTCTTGGTCTGTAAGCCAAATTTTATTCTGTAATTATTGCACTATCTCTGAAAATGTCACAGTTTAGGAATGGTATTCTCCACTTTAGTGTTCCCACTGAAACCACTCCAAACTACACTACTAAATGCAGAACCCACTGTCAGAAGGTCCCACCACCCACTACTTTCAATGTTTTTAACAGTTCATTGTACCATTCAGCTCTCCCAGAGGTTGGTGCGTGATAGGGAATATGACACTCAATCCATACCGTGCTCTGTAGCCCAGGTGCCTACACGGTTATTTTTGAAATGAGACCGATCCACTTACTCCGTGTGGCATCAGTGGCACATCAGTGTGGAAGGGACTTTCTCTTTGAACATCCAGCCCAGCACTTGTAGTTGGGTTGCCAAAAGGAGCTGTGCTTTGGTGCCAATCACTTCCAATGCAGCTTGAACCTCTCCATAAGATGCCAGGATCTCTTTTTCAATTGGGGTAGAGCTGGCCTCAGATTCTTTGTATCCCCAACTCCAAAATGCAGAGGACAGCCTCAAGTCTCTCCAGGTACCTCTTGTTCTCCTTGTCTGGTATGAAACACCAGACAGGCCCAAGGGCTACTGGATGAACAATCTCTGGTTTAATTTGTTCAAAAGCTTGTTATTGTTCAGGACCTCACTTTATGTAATTCTTCTCCTGGGTTACTTGATACAGAGGGTTTATAAACTGACTGTAATCAGGAATACGCATCCTCCTAAAACCTGCAGCACCTAGGAAAGCCTGTGTTTCTTTCTTGCTGGTAGATGGGAATCTAGCCGCTATGTTGTTGACCACATTCATTGGAATCTAACGACATCCATCTTGCCATTTCCTTCCTAAAAACTGAATTTCCTGTGCAGATCCCCTGACCTGACTTCACTTTAAGGCAAAACCAGCCTTCAGGACAATCTGGATTATTTTCTCTCCTTTCCCAAAAACCTTCTCTGCCATGTTCCCCCATACAATGACATCACTGATGTACTGCAAGTGTTCTAGAGCCTCGCCCTTTTCCAGTGCAGCCTGGATCAGTCCATGGCAAATGATAGGGCTCTGTTTCCACCCCTGGGGCACTCGGTCCCAGACGTACTGGATGCCCCTTCAGGTAAAAGCAAACTGTGGCCTGCACTCAGTTGCCAAAGGAATGGAAAAAAAATGCATCAGCAATGTCAATGGTGGTACCACTTTGCTGCCTTGGACTCCAGTTCACACTGAAGTTCCAGCATGTCCAGCATAGTGGCCCTTAGTGATGGTGTGACTTCACTCAAGCCACAATAGTCCACTGTCAACAGGCTGTATAGGACTATTAAAGGTGAGCGAGTCTTGCTGATCAGTCCCTGGCTCTCCATCTGGAACCATCTCATGGATGGAGGTCACGGAGTCCTGGTTGGGGCAGTATTGTTAACAGTGCGCTGTTGTGGTGGTAATCAGTACCTGCTGTTCTTTGACCCTCAGCAGTCCCAAAGCAGAAGGGTCCTCTGAAAAACCAGGCAAAGTATTCCAGGAAGTCTAATTTCCTCTGTCACCACAGCAGCTATCCCAAAAGCCCACCAATGCCCTTTTGGGTCTTGAGGTAATCTATGCCAAGGCTGAACAGAGCCTCTGGGTCTGTCACAATGGGGTGTTTTTGTCACCACCATTCCCAGTCAAGTTCACTTCAGCTTCCAGTACAGTCAGCAGCTGGGGTTACCCCAGAAACAGAAATGGATTCTGCCCTTACTATCTTGATGGCACCAGGATACACTAGGTGCTCACATCAATTAAAACCTTCTGAGTCTGATGTACCAGGCTATTGGATCCACACAGTCCAGTAGATCCAACCATCCCTTTCCTCCACCTGGCTGGCTGTGGTCATAGTACATGTGGGTCACTTGTTAGTATGAACTGGAGGGCTCTTTAACAGGATCAGAAGTAACATCAGCCCTCCTATTCTGTCTGAGGACTTGCCCACTGGAAACTGGAGCAGCATTTAACCTTGCAGAATGTCCTGTGGTGGTTGTTCCTCCTCTCAACTCACATACCCATGCTCCCAGGACAGAGGTGGGTTTTTCATCCCACTTCCTCATGTCCTCTCCGTGGTCATGCAGTCTCTCCCAAGAGCAGAGATTGGTCCATACTGGCAGGGTATGGGACATTACTTCTCTAGTTTGCACAAGTCTTTTGAATCTGTTGGCAGTCTTGGACAGTCTCTCCACAGCCGAGGAACGGGTTGGAAAGAAGGAAAAGAGATGATCTTCATGTTGTTAGAGTCAGATAGTCACCTGAAGCACTGTTTGTTCTCCTTCTTTCATTGACATCAATGCCAATGAGTTGGCATATGACAATGGTGTGCTCCATACAAACTTTTGCCACATGGATTGTGTACAATGGACTTCATCTGGATCTACAGGGGACTTTTTGTTATTTGAATCCTTATAGATCACCTCCAGCACAATTTATTCTCTCAGGTACTGGACATCTTTCTCTACAGTGTTGCACCTGCTTCGGCACACCACTAGATCATCCTTGAGAGAATACCTTCTCTCACACTTGACAGCAGTCGCCCTCAGAGGCTGAGAATTTCTGTCCTCTTTCCAATGCACCACCAGGATAGGGATACTAGCTGCTTGGCTTCACTTCCATCTAGTTTCATATCGTGGGCCACGATATTCCAGCATCAGAGCAGCCAGGTCACCAGGGGCTTTCATGACTGGCAGCTGAAATATTTTCGCTTATCTCACCCAGGGATAGGAATTGGGCCCTGCCTCTTCCTCCTGTTGTGAGAGCTCTACTTCCTCTTCATCCCTTACTATGCAAACTGATTTGGTCCTGGATTTCTTCTTCTGTGTAAGTGTGACTGCTACCAGCACGAGTTGCTCTGGTTCAGCTGTGGTTTGAGTAGTCACAGTGCCTGTTGATCTGCCTTCCTCCTCTTCCCATAAGGGTTCTGTCTCGTATTGAACTGTGTCCAGTAAAGAGTAGCCAGGGCCCAGCACACTTCAGTAAGTTAATTCTTTACAGAGTTGCCACAGCATTCTTCTTACAAATATTCTGGCACTTTATAAGGGGCGTGTAGTGACACACTCAAACCACTGAAGAAGAGACTTTTCCCCAAAAATAGGCCATTTTATCTCAAATTCCATGCTGCTCATGACTATCCACCCTCAGGACAGATCTCGGATCAACCGTTCTAGAAATCTCTGTCCTGATTCTAGACATAGTATTGACTGTACTGACTCTAAACATGGTATAGACATAGCAGACATAGCAGACATAGCAACAAGAACATGTTTTCCTTAACATCCAAAGGAAATAAAAAATTCTCAAAAGCTATTGTAACAGGCCTGAAGGAGAAAAAGGTGGGGAAAGCTATCCTCCCCTGTTCTCCTCACAGACTATGTATGATCAGTAATGGACTCCCAGAGGTAGCACCCAAGGTAAGGGTAGGAGAGCAGCACTGAATACACATCCCAAATGATCCTCATTGCCATTGATGTTATCATGTCATAAACTGATATCCCACAATACATCAACAAAGCAATCTTGATTGCTCTTCCTGATCTGTAAAAGCGCACCCTGACGGGCACATAGTGTATACACAGAAACATATACAGGATTAGGTACAGTGCTCACATGAAAAGACCAAGCAACATTGTGACCATTTGCTTAGATGAAATTTGTTTTCAACCCACTCTGGTCAGATCTCAACCCTTCATGCCTCACACTGGGTGCCAAGTAAGGCTGTCATGGTTTAGGAATGGTATTCTCCACTTTAGTGTTCCCACTGAAACCACTCCAAACTACACTGCCTCTCGCTCGCTCCCCCCTCTCTCCCTGCCCCTCTCCTGTGGCAGGCTCTAGAGGAAAACTGGAGGCACAAAAAGATCAGGGGTTCAGATATGAATAATTTACTGGAAAACAGCAGTGAGATAAGAAAACAATCAGAAACAATAACAATACTAATGACAGAATATACAAGAAAAGAAACATTACTGCTCATCTGGCAGAAACCCCCAACAATACCTGATTGCTCACTCTACCACACTACCCTGACCCAGAAGGAAGCCCTTTCCCCACGCCCAGAAAATGATGTGAGGTGGTACAGAAGAATCTGTATCCCTGGCCATGCCCTCTCCTGGCTACTGCAAAAATTAACCCTGTCCTGACCAGAACCAGAACAGAAAATTAACAGGCTGTTGAGATTCTCTTTCAGGTAAGACTTTTGCACTCCAGATAGGTTATGCTTCACTCCTGGAGAAGGACAAATTCTTCCCAAATTTTCAGAGTATTAGTGTTCCATGAAAAAATGCCACAGAATTATTTAGATAATCACACAACCATGGTCAACAGCAAATCTACTTCAAATTCTCATTTCATGGCACAGTCCCAGAGCTCACTGTTCTGTACAAACTCCAAATTAAAAGCAAGTTTCCAACAAGGTCTATCAATCTACATTACCTGGGATTACCACTACTATAAAAAGGTTTGGGATTGTCTGTATAAAAAGATTTTTAGACAATAAGCAAGAGTTTAGCCTATACTACATTAGTATCTCAAGTTAACTCTCAAATCAGCATGCCAGTAAAGCCATAATAACATACTGTAAATTCACAGAGTACTTAACTCTGCAAAAAAAAGCATCAAACAGATTTCCAGTCCTGAAGCCTATTTCTCTTTCCAATGCCAAGAATCTTTTTTGGGTGTTTGGGGGCAGAGAGTGGGAGACCTACAGCAGATCAGTGACTTTCATACAAAAAATAACTTAGACAAGTCAATAAAAGACAACTGCACAGCTGTTCAAATCACTGCAATTTAATAAGATTGAAAGTGGCACACATTAGGAGACAGCACATGCATTTTTAGAGTCACAACACTGAATATTTAGTAATTTGTTTCAGGCAGCTTCTCTCAGTATAGTTCAAGTCCACTATCATTTCATCACTGGTAAATTTGGAGGGGTAAGATAGTCCATTTCCCTTCCCCTGCTGTTACTATCAGTCTGCAGGTTAGGTGACTGGATCAAAATTTACTGCAGGAAAGCTGACCTACATATTCAGCTCTGAAAAAAAAAAAGTCACCCTTGTTCTTACGGTTTACCAAAATAAGACCTGTGAAGGTTTTTCTTGTCCTCCAAAAAAATCTTAGTGTCTCTAAACAATGCATGTTACACACAACTATGCCGTAATTATGTCAGAAACTACAATACCCTCCTTCCCAAGCCCACTGGGAATGTCACCTCTGAATGGAACATTAATTTGTCACCTTTTCTATGTCACTAAATTTGGAATATACATTCTGTTCTTGCAAAGTGTGTCACCAGATAGGCACCAGATGCTCTACTTTGTTTCACTGGGAGTGAGAAAGTGAAGACTCTTCTGATGGGGTTCCCCCCCCGCCCCCCATAATTTAAGACTCCTAAAGTTTAGGAGCATTTAATTTTATCTTCTGCCCTCTGTGGAGAAGAAGAAGTGTTTCTAAGATGTTCTCAATACACAGCCATTTGCTCAGATGATTATACCAATAACAAGTGTATGAACACAGGTAAGTACACTTTCCTTACTAATCGGAAGGGTGGTCTACATTATCAACATTAATTTGATTAACAAAGGATTGACACAATTTACTTCCCACAAAAGTAGGCTACTACACAAAGTGACACACTCTGCTAAGTCCATCTCAGAAAGAATCAGAATACTATAAACAGCACACAGATCACTAGTTCAGCAATGATGAAGTGGCAAGCCATTCTTTAGTTAGGATTTGGTTTTACTAAGGTGAGTGTTCTCTTCTTCCTGCAGGTTTTCATTAAGAAAGCCTAGAGAGTTAAATTACTTTCCATAAAAGTAACAAATCATCAATAGCCTCAGATGAGTGATGCACCTCATTCCAGCAGTAGTCCAGACTCTTAAAAGCTCTTTGGCAAATAAAGCTGTTAACAGTGCCTTTAGTATCTTTCTTTCACGTGCTGTCTTCCCCTTCACACACTTAGTTCCAGTTCCCATTCATTCTCCAGTCCAACAAAGTGTCCAAATTTTATGCCTGATAGAGTAAATCACTCAGTAGCCCCACTGGCCTGGCGTGAGAGATTAGTTTCTAGCTCATTTTCTTTCCTAGAAGTCACATGTTGTCCCTGAACATATGCTGTTGTTTATCTTTGCTTATGGGACCATCTGAAACATTCTTCACTCCATTTCTCTTCCCAAGACACTTCCACATCATCTTCTTGCAATTACCTTTGCCTAGATGACTACAGTCCTTTAGTGGACTGTACAATGAGGAAATAAGAGTATATGAAACCCATCAATTCTTATGGCTAAGGAAATGAAGAATTAATTCCAAACATAGGTTTATCATCTATCAACAAATCTTCAAAGCTATCAAAGTTTCAACATATTTTTAACTGGTAAGGAGTCATAAAAATTGATTTGTGCTCCTGTCTGCTTCTAATAATGCCTTTAATATTAAATATATAAAGCTTGAGACCACAATGTTTACTATGCACTATCAAAGCAAAACCAGAAAATAAAAATCTATTTTTAAGTATTTTTAAGTATTTTTAAGCATGATGTTCTCTGTCTCCAAAGGCAAAATTTATTCCAAACCATTAACAGATTACTCACCTTCAAATTTTTGCAACTCTTCATGAGATATTTTACATCATAGATGACAGGGAAAAACAATCGCAGTATCTCAAAGAAGTCCAGCTCTTCCTCAGGTAAATTGGAGTTTGTCAGGATTTTAATTAGATAGCCAAAGTCATATCCACTGCAAATTATTAACAAGAACAATATAAGCAAGTAACTTAGAAACACCCTTCTCATTTCCAACATCAAGACTCCATTGCACATTGACAGGACAATTTACTTAAATTCAATGCAATTAAGACAAACTTTTATGAAAAAAATTAAACTTCAATGTAAATGGCCCCATTGCAAATTCCAGAGAAAACATTTTAATTTAGTCTGAATGAGGCCAAGTGAAGACACAAAAAGATCTGCCTACAGGAGTTTCTTTAATAAGGTAGTGCTGCTGGGTCTTCATCAGATGATCGGAACTCCCACCAGAAAGACTACTAAGCTGGTTTGTTTCACATAGACTGGAGTTTCTCACTACTAACTGAGACAGAGACTTCTACAGTTCTTGAAATCCAAAAGATTAATGAGTTTCCAGAGCCAATGCATGTTTATGCCTGGAGGAACATTTAACCCTCAGCAACAAAGAAGAGGGATTGTCTTTCAACTTTTCCAATTAAATCAGCACAGAGACAACTAAAAACTTTAATAGCTTGTAGACTATTACTCTTTCTGGAGGCAATGACAGAATAAGCTGGAAAAATTTTTGTGTGTACATAGAAGCCTGCAGGAGGCAGCAAGATAACTGAGCAATACATACTTAATAGAAGAAACTGAACTGTTATAGCGAGTACATGGTAGAGAGAATAGTTTGGGAAGGCTTCCTCCTCAATAACTTGATTGAAGAAAGAGGACACAGGAATGAGGTGTGACAGTAACGTGGAAACCATGTACTTTTACAAAGAGTTATGACAGGAAACAAGAGGGTTAAGTACAGGCAAGACAGATGTCAGGTATTAAAGCAGAATTGAACACCACAACAAAAAGCAGTGATGATTAGTTATGCTTTTCCCTAAGAAGGCAGTGATTACAAACCAGATTATTCGTGATGTGACCATGAATCTCATCTGTGCTGATACCTTGTACTTGCGGGACTGCTCATGCACATATGCAGTAAACTAAACAGAGGACTAATACTTTTCTGTTCCCTGTTATTAAGTTTGCATTGAACTAAATCAGTTCCTAGATTTTACTGACATACAATTTTAAAAATGCTCTTTCACAAAGAAGATGAAAACACACAGCAGGGCTGCTTCTACTGAAGGCTCCATCAGTTTTGCTATTTAAGGAACTTCAGCATAGAGCCAAGAGATTATTCAAGTGAGCAAGTGGCCCCACAGACTCCAAACTTCCAGTTTAAGACTTTGTGTTCATACTTGATTACGCAAGGATTATGCTCAAAACCAAGAATTCTGCAATTCAGTAAATACTGACCAGGATTTTTAACTGTAAGATGAGCAATAGAAAAGACAAATCAGTTTACAAGCATTACACCACTGATGCTGTAGATATTTAGGGTCCATAAACAGTGGTGACTTCTGATACAGGCTCAAGGCTTCAGCTTGCACCTTCAATGTAAATAAGTTTACTTTTTGAACCTTTTGTATACAGTAAGGTTATCAGCATCATCTTTATACTATGAATTTCTAGACAGAGGATAAAAAAAACCTTGAACATACTGGGAGTGAATGGACTGTTTGCTACAAGTCCATTAATACAAGATATACAATAGTTATAGACTATTGCAGATCTCCCATGGGGGTTTCCAGTGCTCTAACCAGAAATTTCATGCTGAACAAATCCTGCTCTGCATCTGGTGCTTTGAAGCTGTGCTGGCCACCCTCCAATCTCCAAAGTAGCAGCCACTGGCCAGGGAGCAAAGGAGCCAAAGATAAAGAAGGATTTAATTTGACTCTTACAAAGTAAAAACTGTATGAAACTTGGCAAAACAGTAGCTTGGAAGCCTAATTTTATTAGATCATCTGAAGGGGGAGGGAAGTGGTGGGAAAGCCTTTATCAGTATAAAGACCTCTACAGAAGGTAAAGAGTAAAGAAAAGAAAAAGCCATATTAGCAAAATAGGCTGTTCAAAAAGATGCAAAATAGACTTCAGGATTAAGGAGACTTATTCCTCTAGAGTCTACTGTTTATTAACTCACTGAATTCCTGACATTGATCATTCTCAAGCCTCAAATGTAACAGCCATATTAAAACTTTTAAAGTGAAAAAAACAGTATTCGTGCTACTCCTCTTCAAAAAAAAGGTATTTGGACTTATCTTCAAAAAAAGATTATGTATATGAATAAAATACTAGCAAATAGATGCTCTCAATATCAAACACTTCTATTTTCTTTAAAAGTACTGCAAGAAAATAAAAGTCAACATTTCATTACTATTCATATTGAGAGGGAGCAGGCTATTACAAATAGCAATTTTGATTGAGAATTACACTTTTTTTATCACTTGGAGATTGTGGCAGATCCAAGCTTACAGACATAAAAACTCACTCCAATTCAAGACTAAGACAGATCCAGTAAAACAAACTTTAAGTAGCCACTGCTGAATGCTAAGAGACTTCTAAGAAAGTCCATTAGGAGCAATTATGTAATTACCTGCACATTAAAGAAGTTTTCTTCTAATCCTTAACAGTGATTAGTGGTTGTTTTATACCCTGAAGCACACAGGCTTCCTTGCCTTAAAAAACTTGCACCATTTCTAATACGATCACCTGAAACTGCTTAGCACAGTGAGCCACAGTCTGTGGAGCTATACAACGTAAGTACACTTACAGATATTTGTTTTTTCACTGAACATGGACAGCTCTAGGCAACAAGAGAAGAGTAAAGATCAAACACGCCTCTATTTCTTTCTCTTACTATCAAGAAAGAATTCAGATAGCCAATTAACAATGAATTCTACTCAAGCACCAAGCCTCTGAAATAAATCAAAACTTGCAAGAGCTGAGAAAGCTTTAGTTCATTTTATAACACTAACAGAAATGAGTCAACAGATTAAATTTTACTAAAATCAGTTAGACACAAATACTTATTGAAACACATTTGCTTGCCAGCATCCCAAGAACATCTGGGTTTTTGTTTTCAAAAAAGCATGTTTTCACAGACCCTCCAAAGGTAGACAAAGGAGTTTGCTCATAAGTGGACACTCAAAGCTTCAGCACAGCAGTCAGTTGAACATCCATAAAATCAACATTTGAGCTGTTCCTTCCTCACTTGCTAGACTGCCAAGCACTCACAGCTCTTTTGACTGTGATAAAAATCACAAATTCAGGGCTTCCCCCTCCTCTCTCCTTGACTCAAGTACGTTTTAATGTACGCACACACATGATTTGATGAAGCTGTTTATGAAACTGCAATACACAAGAATTGGTGACAGTGCAAATATTTCTTCACTCCTATCTGACAGAACTGCAGGTCCACATGGATTTGCCAACATGTCAGGATGCCAAGGCAGCTAAATCAAATGCAGAGATAAAAAGCACACAAAGTTTTTTGAACTATTTGAGAAGCAAAGAGCTTAGTAATAAATTGCATAAAAGTTCAAGGAAATCAAAGACTGGAAAATGAAAACCAAGCCATAACTTCACACTCTGAAAAGGAGTAATTCCCTTCTACCCATTTCCTGTGGGGCTCAAATTTAAAGAGTTAATTATTAAAGCATTTTAAGAAAACAGAGGCAATAGCTGAATTAGCAACCACCAAGCACAGCTTTTTCAGTAGTCAAAGAAATACTGCATGGAGAGCCTGCATGGAACAAATTTTCAACTGAGCGTCCTGTTGCTTAAGTTTGCACTGATAGAACATAATGACAATCAAAGATGTATTTAGAAACAGCTGTTCACTATTCTTTGTGGCACATTTTATACGACCCACGCTCAGTTATAGCTTTGTGCAATTTTGGTTTCCTCAGAACTTAACCCACTTACTCCAGGGTTTTGTGCTCAAGATAATATCAACAAGGTCTGGAAAAGCACAAAAGCTTTTAAAAACTCTGATATCAGTGTTTGACAAACATTTGCTGGAACAGCTGTCTTAAGAGGATTTCTAAAGACACTTTTGGTGAAATCCACCAGAAACTCATTTTAGCACAGATGAAACTGGACTTCTATTTATAAAGCCATTTCAAAAACCCTTCATAAGATGCACCAGTAAAAAATGGCATTATTGCACATGGCTTGCACTATACTTCAACCAGCCTATTAGTCAGGAATTACACACACTAAATAATTATGCTCTAAAAAGAATCCCTAGTGTAGAAAATGCCCAGGTATATCTTATATCAGGCCCTTAGTCATCAGGCAATATTTGGAAAACACCAGTTTGAGCCTAAAGTTGCTCCTACACGGCTTTCTCTGCTGAGGCACCAGTTACATGCATAACCTGCCTCCCCTTCTCTTGAACCATCCAAGTTATACTATTGCAGTCAAGTGTAAATCACAAATATACACACAAAAGCCCATAATAGTGTGTTTAAGAAGATGAAAAAGCCTTAATTTACTAATTTGGCTTTTGCAGTTTTCTTTACTCAAGTTTATAGCATTCTTGTTACAGTATTCTTCCCCAAGGTGCAACTCCAGAAGCAAGAAAGCAGGAGTAAGATTATTTTAGAGTCATGTTGTGAGTTGAAACAGCTGTAGGTGGAAGATGAAAGTGACAGCTATACTCAGAGGATCTTTCTTTGTTTAACTGTCTCTTCTTTTCAACCACTCTCCTTTGGAAACTCAGCCTAACACTTCTTTCTACAAAGCAAATCAAAACAATGACTTCTGTAACAATGTTATATGCACCCTTCTACTACTGTTGTACATTCCTTGCCAAAACAATTCTTATTTTTCAGTTTGTTTATTGAAGAAATACTTCTCTAATTCCATGTGACTTTGTCTTCTCCAACTGTTAATACTTATGGATGAAGAGGGGTTTTTTTTTCTAAATTCATTATTTTACATACCACTCGCCAATATAAAATGAGAGATAAACATGCTTTAGCTGAGTCCAGTTTGCTTACAGCCTTATTCATTTGCTTTACCTTGTTGACTTCCTTAGAAGCCAACATTTAAGACACCAACTTGAGGGCACTACATAGCAATAAGCCTTTAAAGCCACTGTTGCTTGCAAAAATTCTGGCATGCAGTTGGCTAAACAACAACTACTGTGTATGTTTGAAAGTGTTAAATCTTATTAACTCAAAAATCTTTTGTATCATTGCAGATTCATAGAGATTTAGCATTCACATTTCTATTTCTACTTGAAAGATGGATTCCTTTGATGGAATAAACAGTCAAATATATGCATTACTGCACCTAGAATTAAGTCTTACCAAGGATCTTTTTCCAAGCTGAGTAATTTTCATCTGCCCAGATTAGCAGGAGATATACAACAAATTTAAAAGTGCTTTACCAAACTCTCCACTGATAATTCTGTGGGGGTCTCTCCCATGAAACAAACAATATTTCCTCAAGGCTTGCTTAGGAATAGTTTACTTTTAGCATTGTTTCTGTTATTACTTGCACGTGTACAGTGCCACCTGCTGGCTTAGCAGTTTCACGTTTTCCAGCTTCTCAGTTTTCTGGTTACTGTGTATACACCAAAAATAAAAACACCAGTAAAAATCCCTGTCCATTCTATTCTTCCAATACAGAATGGTGTTAGAGGTATTACCACGGAAATACTTTCTAAGCCTTACCTATGGGCTACACACACAGGATTTAAACACAGGAGATGTGAAATCCAAGCTCTAGAATTCAATTACTGACATTCAAATACTTAACATGCAGAATTTACCTATGAAAGGAAAGCCACTTGACTCCTTCACACAATACAACTCCTGATGTCATGAGCAGCTCTGCAAAGTACTGTGTCTCAATTCCTTCTTCTTCATGCTTTTTAAACTGGATACCAGATGTCGTCAACAGTTCAATAGAGTCCTGAGCATACATGTCTTCTCTAAAAACGGAGAGGAAAAGTAAATTTCCAAAATCTACAAGCCTCAGTGAGGTAACATTTCTTTTTTGCTATTCATTCCACAGACTTCACTAGTACAGAGCAGGAGCAACTTGACTTTGTTCCGGGTTAATTAGAAAACCAACCATTTTTCAAAACTTCTTTTTTAACCTTCATTAGCATTTCACCATTCACAGCACCTCTATTCTTACCATCTTCATAAAAAAAATAGTTCCTGCTCCTCTTCCAGTTACCTATAACCCCTCTTTTGCAAACCTACAGATGAAAGTGGATCCATGGAACTCATTTGGTTAAATATCTGTATGAATTACTTGAACTGTGGCAAATTAAATATAACAGCTGAAGCACTCACACATTACACTACAGAACTAAGAAAACTACACTCCAGATCCCAGTATTGAATTAGTTCTGTGGATTATATTTCCCACAAGTCTTTTGTGATTTAAGCTTACGTAAATGTTTAGACACGTGTTCATCAAAACTTCTTTCTCAATAAAATTGGAAATGAAGTACTTGCTCCATCTAGTCAATCCTTAAAAATCAGGTAGCCTAACTTTTTCTTTCTAAACAATCCAATTCAACTTTAACAGCCTATTTTAGACCTAAAATTTAACAGGATAAAATAAAAATTCCTCTATGACTTTTTTGACTCCTCCTACCTCTGTGTTTATTCTCTTTAACACTAACTGGGGGTTTTTTTGGTGACATCTTGAGGGTTTCATGATGAAACTCATGCTTTGGGGTTTATTTTCCCCCCTAAGAAAAAAATAATGCAAACATGACTCTGCTTAGAAGATGACATTCTTTTTACTGTCCACAAAATACTACTCACAAAGTCTCTTCAGAGTACAGTTTTAAATGTTAATAAAAAACAACCAAAACAAAACACACAAAAAACCCAAGACAACCAATATATCAAACTTGACTGTTAGATTCAGTCATAGACCTATATTCCTTATTCCTAATAGCAGGTCATCATTCATTAGAACACAGAGATACATTCTCAAATGTGTTGTATCTTTCTTCCTCCCTGCCCAACAGCTGCTCATTAGTACTCCAGCTTTGAGGCATCAGCTTCTCAACACCTGTCTATCTCCATAACACATTAAAGAACCCATCCAAAACAAACACACCATTTAACAAAAAGGGGGTTTCATTGTAGTTGATGCTCTGCACTCATCAGGTGCATAGCATGATAAGAGAAATATTTATGCTCTTTAAAAGCACACTAAAACAAGACGTGGCTGGAACCACACACACAAAAAAAATTACCTTCTAGGAACAACCAACAGCTGTTTTGCTTTAGGAGGAGAACACTTGGCACAGTGCCACTTCCCAAAAGGACGTTTAGAAACAGACAAAAATAAGTAAGTTGTCCGTCCATGTAAAAAACATAAATATATATTAACTTTTCATGCAGTACTTACCAAGCTTATATTTTTCTATAAATATCCTCCTGTCAACTAGTAGCAAGGTAGTTTGGTGATTACCTGTACCTTGCCTTACTAAGCTCTCTTATCTCTGCAGCATCTGGCACAAATGGATGGAAAACTACTTTTGGTTTCAGTTGTTTGATACTAAGTAGACCTTTGAAGCTCAGAAAATAAAGTGTAGCACAGGCTCTTCTTCACAGATCACAGTTTGGAAGTTATTAATTCACTCCTCTTTCTCCCATAATTAGTAGGATTAGTATATTCTTCTATTTAAGAAAACAGGTAACTTCTATCCAGCATTCATATGACCAAGTAATTTCAGAGATACCAAAACATCAAATCTGCACTTACTTTTCTTTCAAGAGACAATTCACACAAGACAAAAGAGGGCATGTCATTGCTCAGACCAAATTGATCTGTGACAATCCACAGCACTGCTTGTTTAAAAGAGCAGAGAAATCAAGAGAGGCAGCAGTTTTCCTCTTAAGAAGCCCAACCATTTTGAAAACAAGTCTTTTCATGCGCAGAAAAAAAAGGGTCTGTTCTCTAAACATCCTTCGTAGGCTGTGGCTTTAACTCACGTGTATAAAGTTATCCAGTTCGCAACTTGCAACACAACTGCCAAAAATCCCAAGGCCTGAACACATTTAAAGGTGTGAAAAGTCTTTGCACTGATATTCAATTCAATAGATAATCAACATATGAAAATCTATCAGACCAACTACATTTACTTCAGAGGAAAAAAAAAAAAAAAAAAAATCAGGATAGTAGTAGCCATAGTGACCACCAGCTAAAGATACGAGTAAAGCATCAGATATATGTTTGATCCCCCTGAAAAAGTGAGGTTTATACTAAAGTTTTATCACTGATAAAAATCACATTGGGAAATAAAGTTCACAGTATTATTCCAATCTAGTAAAAATCAGCTTGCTTTTTAACCAAGACTTTAGACAAAAATAATTCAAAACTTACTGATAAAATTTGATATACCCTTTTAGTCACTTCAGTAACTTTACTTTTTTTTTAAGTGTTGGTATTTTCCATTTAAACTATGTAAAGACACAATACTAATATGAGTTAAACTAAGTTAAGGCTGAAGCATTCTGAAATGTTAAACATGAAAACCCAGAGCTAACTCTTACACTAAGTATAAAAGCTTTTCACAAACTTTTTTGAAACTGCTTAGCATTTTTGACCAAATTACCAACAGTAGCACAGACTGCACAGAAATGAGAGAAGAAAGCACATGTTTGGCTGACAAAAGTTTTCCTTACATGAGTATTTACAGTATTCCAGTATTCCAACCAGATAAATAAAAAAGTTGCTACAATATTTATACATTTTCAGTAAGTCAAAAACATACCGTGTTTAGCAGCACAGAAACTGAACACTTACGTTAAGTTAAATTTAAAATTAAATTGCCAAGTTGAAGTTCCTGGAGGGTATTCTCCTTGCTCATTCATAAACGTCAGTCCTAGCTGAATTATTTTTAGCAAATCAACATTGCAGCGTAAGAGTTGGTACTGATAGTCTGCGTTGCTTCTGAATTCTCCAATAGGCCTTGCAACTACTCCTGGAAATTCTGTGTCCTGCAAGAGTAGAATTAAAACTTGGAAACACACATACAACAACCATACAGATTTACATTGCTCATTTGCAATAAAACATATTATCTAGCCATTTCATAACTGAAGAGTACTGTGTGTAAACTTAACTTTTAAAAAGGTAAAAGATTAGCATCCAGATGTTCATACAGCGTTAATTCAACATTAAGAATTCCTTATGCTTTCAGTCTAAAAAGATGAGGAAGTTTACCGACTTCAACTGAAGTCATGATGTTTGCAGTAATTTGCTAGACAGACATCAAGCACCCACTTACCATAGCTACATAGTTATACTTCCGTATAACTTGACGAATTTTCTTCATCTCTTCATCCAAGTTACAAGCCCAAACTTCACAGATTCTTTGGCTATGGTCTACTGTAGCTGCTGGCATAGTGGGGGGCTTTAGAGACCATACATCAAAAGTTACACTTGACCAAGGATCGGTTTCATAAAGACGACTTCAACTGTGTATTTTTTTAGCCTAAGAGAGAAAGAAAGCAAAGCATGAAAGTTTTTACTCTTCGTTTATCTGAAAAAAAAAAAAAAACCAAAACAACGGCTCAAGCAGTAAAATCACGCTTTACTCTTAACTTTCATAAAAGCAGGATAACAAATCCACCAAAACCACATGAATTTCGGGCACGTGAGTTCAGATTACCATCAGAAACTGAAACCCTACAGTTTCGTTAGCGACTGACTCTTGCACAAGGGCGGCAAGCCAGCAAGGAGCACTAGTGCCACAGATACCGGAGGCACCCGGGTCCCCAGGCGCTCCTGCTCCGCGGAAGGGCGCGTTCCTGCGGATTGATCCCTGGGCTGCGTGCAGCAGGGAACGAAGCGGCAAACCAGCGTCACGCCAAACCCGGGGGCACGGCGGCCGGCCTCCCGAAGCGGAAGCAGCTCCTCCAGCTCCCAAGGGCCGCGCTAAATCAGCGAGCGGCACGCGGGAACCGACACACGGTCGGCCGTCCCCGGCCGGGTCCCCGCGCGCGTGAAAGGCCCCGGGAGCGCCCGGAGGAGCTACAGAGCCCGGGGGTCCCGCAGGGCTCCGTGCCAGTGCTCCCGCCCAGTTCCCGCGACCCCGCCCCCACTCACCCCTCGCGCTCCGGCCGGGCCGCAGCGGGTCTGGGAGGCCCCGCGCGGCCCCCGCGAG
>VZRN01006613.1:948108-1031152 GCA_013397935.1 Dasyornis broadbenti | reverse complement strand
CAGCAGCAGCGGCAGCGCCAGGTCGAGTCCCTGCGCGCCGCGCACGCCTCGTGAGTGGCCACGGCGGGGGCGAGGGGGGGAGGGCCGCGCTGTGTCGCCCGTCCCGGGGCCGCAGTGGGGCCGCCCTGTGGCGGGGGGGGGGCGGGGGGGCCTNGAGGGTGTCGTGTGTCCTTATGTGCACACGTGGGGACCCGGCTGCGCCCCGTCCCCTCACGGTGAGGCCTGGCAGGGTCCCCGCGGCCGTGTGGGTAAACAGGGCACCCGAGCCGGTGGCGCTGCAACCTGGGCCGGCCCAATCCCGGCGCTGTCTGGCGGGGGGCAAGCGTCCCGCCGGGCGGGAGTGCGGTGCCGCGGGGTCCCCGCCGGAGGACAGTAGGATGTGGGCTCGCGGAGAGCCGGGAGGAAGAATTTGGAAACTGAAAGTCAAACAGGCAGTCGGGGAGGCGTCCCCGTTGGCTTTGGTGTGGCCTGGCCGGGTGATCGGGCGCAGGTCGCCGTTCCCGGTTTCACCGGCCATTGACCGGAAAGCCTGCTAATGGGTTGTAATGTCTACAAAGACATGTGACTACGTGCTGGGATAAAACGTCTTTGGAAGCTGCTTGTAATAGTGTAGCTCATTATAAGCTGAGAGTAAAACATAGAGGACCAAGGAGTTGTGTGTCACAGTGGCCTGTCAGACGCGGCGCAGTGGCATAGCGGTCCTACTGGCTTTACAAACTAATTTTTCTGGTGTTTAGTGCTACTTACTAAAAATTGGCTGCACCTTAAGGACTGGTTTTGTTAAGTTGGTCAGAAGAGGCCAGTTGTTTTTATTCCTGTTCAATATCCACAATTTTCTAAGCAAAACAATTTATCCTGGCGTACTCTCTCTTGGCAATATGCTGCTCTGTTTTGCCCAGTCTTTTAAAACTCTTCACATTTTAAAAGGAAATCCACAATTCATACATTTGAAGTTACATTTACAGTGTAGTAAGCATTCTACAGACATACAGGTTCCTAAGATTTCTATAGAACTGGAATGGTAGATGCCTCCAAAATAATCCAGAAAAAAGAAGGAAGGTTTCCTATCACACCAGACTGACACTAGGAGTGGAAGACATACCGCATTTCCAAGTTTAATAACTGCAGATAGCTCACCTTCCTAATACTTGGAATTATCACACAGGAAACATAAATATGACAGTATTCTTAGTACTGCTACTTGCATAAACTTAAGTCTGTTCAGAGCCAATTTCTCAAATACTCTTGAGACAGTTCACTTTTCTAAGGAGCTCTCTCTGTGGGCATGCAGGAGCTTAGTTAGCTTAAAAATTTTCATTGGGCTGGCCTTATTGACTTTTTATTTATACCCCTTTTTTTAATCTGGCAGGGAGATGAGCTCATCCTGAGTTAAGTCCCTGACAAGGTCGTCAGTTTTTGTCAGCCTGCTGAACTGGTTTGCTACTGTTTGTGCAGGCACCAGCTCAAGCACAGGCAGAGAGGGAATGGACCCTGCAGCCAGGAACTGAAGTGAGGGGTAGGGACATGGTAACTGCACACGTCTTCCATTTATGAGTATCCTTGCTGCTCCTCACCAAAATGCTCAAAATTCTTGGTCTGGTGTAGTTAACTAAGTTAATCAAGTTTGGTTTGTGTTGTCTTAGGTCTTAGAAGCTCAGGTATGTGTGATCTTAATTTCAGTAAAGCAGCTAGCTTTCCTTTACACAGTCCTCTGCAGGATTATAACCATTTGAAGAGTTCAGTGAGATTCTGGCTTTCTTTTTCCTCACTCCCTCTCCTCATCTTCCTCCCCAGTTTGCACAGGTTGTGCACGTGAGTGGAGCATAATTATATACTCTTCTCAAAAGGATTTTGTAGCAGGCTATGTAAAAGTCTGACACATGATTACAGGGCAGGAATGTGTGTGAAAGATTCCAGAGAGAATCCTTCAGTTAAGAATGTGAAGGTGCAGGTATTGGGGTGTGGTGTAACACAGTAGAACCCTTGATTTGAATTCTCCTGTGCTGAAGATATTTGATATTTTCTTCAAACAGCCTTTGATTTTACAGGGAAAGAACAGATACCGAGTTATCTATGAGAGGAATAAGATCAGGCTGCAGAAAGGAAGGTTCATAGTCAGTTAGACAGTCTTACTCCCATTTGTTCCCCAAGCTCTGAAAGCTGGAATCTTAAATTCTATGCCCCAGTAGTACTTTGGAAGGACACAAAAGCTCCCAGCACTACTTACTCTTAATACACATTTAGAGGTAATGTGTTTCGGTTTTTTTGAGAAAGGACTTGTATGGAGTTTGCCTGACAGTGGATGGAGGGGCATTTCTGATGCTGGATCAAAAGATGCTTTCTGGGAACACCCATCTGCCATTATTTACCATTGGAGCTGTGTTTTACCCCCCTGTACAAGGGAGCCTTAGGTGATGGAGAAGAATACTATTAACCTGGTGCAAGCAGGAAAAATACAAGGAAGAGCAATCAGTCTGCTTTTACAGTTTGTTTTGATTCAGGCATTTTAAGATTAAGCTAATTTTCTGCCCTTCTGTCTCTCTTACTCTCACCTTAGATATATTCATATTGTCTAGAAATTCTGCTTCTGAGCTAAGTCTTCGTCTCCACCTCCTCCACATTCTTTGGGATGCTATCTTTCAAAACAGTCTTGCTGTGCACAGAAGTTGTAGAATGCTTTGAGTATTGAAATCAAACTTCTATTCATGCAGCTCATTTCAAGATTTTTCTCAGTAATTTGCCTGTTGCAGGAAAAACAAATTTGGATTCAGCCTTACCAGATTTTGTGAAGTACACCGGTGCTTTCAGGGGGGCCTGGGTCTTGAGTGTCATTGAGCTTTACATTCTTGCAAGTAGCTCTCCTCTAGATAATTCTTGAAAGTACTCGTGGAAGTGCATTGAGCTTGGTGCACATAGTAAAAAACTACTGTTAAATACTAGGCTAATCTGTTAAGGAAGAATGCTTAGTCTAGTAAGTGTTCTGCATATTGATCTGAAGGCAGTGTTGCAGAGCAGTACTTAGTTGTGAACCTGGTATAATGCCTTCGCAAAGTAAATGTTTAATCAGATACAATTCAGTATATTAAAAAAATACTGATGTGTTGTCTTAAATTACGCCAGTGAGGGGAAGAAGATAAGTTGAGATTGTTGTCAGAAGAGTGAGTAGTGCGATTTCTCCTACTATAGTTCCTTTTCTTGTGACCATGTATGAGGTTTAAAAGTTGAATCTACTATTATTTTGCTTTAATCTTAATATTCAATATAGAATGCTGAAGACTATTATTCCAGCATTTTCAATTTTGTTCTTTCAGGGCTTTTCAAAACTAAATTGAATAAAAATATCTGAGGTCATGCTTGTTTCTTTTAGACCTTTAGCTGTTCCATTGACCATGAAATGTATGCTAACAATTTCTTCTTTGACAGCATTGTAGAAATCCAGAAAGATGTAGAATATCGACTGCCATTCACTGTAAACAACTTGACAGTTAATATTAACATGTAAGTAGAGTGAGCTGTTTCTATGCACATCTTGAAAATTAAAATTGTTCTCCAAAAAAAAAGAAAAAGTAGTAATAGAATATAAGCAGCTCCCAGCTCATAATTAATTTCAGGAACTATAACCAGGATTTGTATTAGTGGTTATAGTGCTCTGAGTGAAACTGGTTCTGTACAATGTGCAGATGTTCTACTGAGAGCAAAATCATATTTTGCTGTGCTCAGTTCCTAAGATATCTGTGTGATTTTAGTTAAAGGTAACTAGGGGGAAAGGCTTGAGGGTTTCTGATAACTTTGATTCCTTGCAGTGGTAAAATAAACTTGATTGGTAATTTACTAGTCTGCTGTAGTCCAAACTCTTACCCCAGTGAAGCTTCTGGATCATATCTTAAGTGATTTATTGTAATATTTCCTGTGAATTTACTTTGAGGGGATGCTTTTGCTCTGGCAAATACTGATAGTTTTCTGTTCACAAGTTTTTTATTCCTTTGGCCTGCTGAGTTGGCCTGATATTTTTACAGGTTACACTGCATTGTGTTTGTAGTAATAACATTTGTATTCAAAATGCTCTTGTTATGCTACAGCTTCTTTGTTGTCCATTGGTTGGTCCGAGCATGGTGCTAGTAATGCCAAGGTCATGAGTTTGGTGCCCATATGGACCATTCACTTATGAGCTAGACTCAGTGATCCTTGTGGGTCCCTTCCAGCTCAGAATATTCTGTGATAATTTCTCCTTTGTTATACTACAATTTTGCCCAATAAATGTTCTCTTCAGTTCTGTGGAAGTCTGGTATTCCAAGCTGTCGGACTTCTAATTTTATAACTGAATAATCCTTGTGTGTGCTTCATTCATTGTGTACTTCTCCATAGTTGTTCTCATAGAAAAGTTTATGTAATTAATAGTACTTTTTCTTCACATAAGAAGCCTTCTTATGCAAACTTTATCATGGTACATTGCTGTAGTAATGATTATTCTTGTATTTGCAGTTTGCTTCCACCTCAGTTTCCTCAGGAAAAACCAGTCATCAGTGTTTTCCCACCTGTGAGACATCATTTAATGGACAAGCAGGGAGTATATGTGACCAGTCCATTAATAAGTAATGTATGTATAATTTGTGGCTTCCCACAGATCTACTGTTAATAAGAGTTTTAATACATATCACACTAGATTACTGTTAATATTCTGGTAAAAAAGATTAGTATAGATCCTAATCTCTTTCAAAGTGTATTTTGGGAGCCTGAAAACAAAAATTCAGAAATGTTCAATATTCTTCTAGTTATTCATTTACTGTTACCAATAATAACTTGAGTATTCCATATATCTAAAACTATTCTAAGTTATGAAGGCTTAGAAAGTTTCTATCACATATTTTTAGTCATTATTTATTGCACCATTCTTCCAACTACATTCCAGTGTATTCCAAATAAAGGAGAAGGACACTTTAAGACGGTTTTGTAACATAGCTCTTTCTAGCCTAATCCTATTAGAATGGCGTCAAGGTTTTAGCTTGAATATTCAGGTTTTTAATATGCTTTTCTTTTTGTCAACAAGACTGTGCTAGTTTTTTGGAGTGGAGGGAGGTTCTGACTCTTCCAGATCACAGTTAATGCCTTTGTCCTCAGATTTTATTTTTTTCCCCCCTCTCTTCTGTTGGTTTCACAAATGCAACTTGGTAACTAAAGTGAGGTTTTTTGGTTGTTCAACAGAAATGTGGTACTTCATTGACTTTCCGTTGATAATGGAATATACAAAAGATTTTTAGTTTCTGTTCAATTCTGGGTGGCTTTATAATTTTATTTGGAGCTTATATATACACAGTTTGCATTAGCTGATATTTCTGAAATAAATTTCAGCACTGTCATGTGGGTATAATAAACAATCAAGTTCAGCACATTTTGAAACTGTTGAATTCCAGACATAATTTTTCTTCTTCATTGGGTTTTGTTTTGTGTTTTTACCAGTTTACAATGCATTCAGATCTTGGAAAAATTATTCAAAGTTTACTGGATGAGTTTTGGAAGAATCCTCCAGTTCTGGCTCCTAGTTCAACATCATTTCCATAGTAAGTTATCTAAAAACATAATAAATGGAACTATGTGTATTAATTTTTAAAAAAGAGACTAAACCAATTATAATGAGGGCAGGGACAGGAGTAATGTAATGGATATATTGGAAGAATTAGATTCCCTGTCCTTGCACAATTTCATGTGCATGCTTGATGACCTGAGTGTTTTGAGAAGGGACACTAGATTTCATTGGAGTTATTCTATCAACACGCCTGATGTAACTTTATGTCTGTTTTCTTGAAAAAGAAGTTTTTACATTATCAGATGAAATCTGGAATTTGCTGTAGTTCATTATCTGAGAAGTTGGTGGTTTCTCATATTCTGTTCATAATCTCCCAGCCTAAGGGCAGTTTCTGTTGCACTATGTGCAGCAGAAATTGTGTGATTTACAGAATTGTATTAAATACACAAAAGTGGACTGAGGCATTCAAACTGCATCAGTACAACTGTGCTTCTCGTGGCTGACAGTGATACTAAGTTTAGACACAGCTGCAGTTGTGAATTAAAAAAAATTCACGTTATTTAGAAGTAATTATGTGTGTGTTGCCCAAGCTGTTAAATGCTATACCATAAATAAGAACTAATGTATGACACAGATGCTTTTCTCACTTCACTCAACTTTAGGGTGGAAGTAACTGAGAACAGAAAACACAAAATTTATGGTCATTTGAAAATTCGTTCTTATGTCTTATATGTGGTCTGGTAATTATAATACAAACGATAAGAAATGTGCTGTAAGCAGTTGGTTGCTCATGGTTGTGGTTTTGTTTGTTTTTAGCCTTTTCAACAAACCAGCTGGAATGCCTCCTTTTGCTCCTCAGGGGTTTCCATTTCTCCCTCCATATCCACCTCAAGAAACAAACAGAACAATGGCAGCCATGCCCATTTCTGAATCAGTTTCTTCAAGCTACACTACAGACAAGCCTGCTGCTCCCTCTTATGGCTTGATTGCTGATCTGCCACTGCCTGTTCCAACAGCAGAAGCGGTGCTTCCGGTCTGTATGCAGAGTTTTGCTGCTTAAGCTGTCAGACACTGGATATAAGTTCCCTTGAGAGCACACAGGGCATTGCTGTAAAACTCAAGGAAGCACCTTGAGTGACTGCACTTCAGTGTTTTGCTGGTGCTAGGAAAACAAAACTGTCATTCTGGCTTTGATGAGAAGTTCTTTAGAACTTGAAGTCAGAGCAACAAGTTTGTCTGAGTTTCAATGAAACTAGTGTTATGCTAAATGTCTTTGATTATAGGGGGTTTTGTTTTGGAGCTGCACTCCCCCATAGTGCAGCTGTAGTTGTTTCTCCAACCATAGAAAATGTTTTTGTTTTTTTCTTTCTTTCCTGCTCAGAACTTATTAGGTGAGGGCAGTGTGCAATCTCAAGCCTTATATGTAGAGTTTTATCTTGTATGTTTATACTCAAGCTCTCTATGGCTGATAAACTCTTCAAGGAGTTTTATTTTGAATAAAACTTTATATCTAAATGTTCAGTCTTTAATCAAATCATGTCTATAGAAAGTTTTCTTAGGCTTGGAGGACACTTTCTGGCTTTGTAGACTTTAAATTTTCTACATTCTATGGAGACAACTGTTTTTTCTTTGTCTAAAACATTTCTGAGGGATTATAGCTTTAAAAACCACATGAAAGAGATCAAAATGTCAGTCTCCTTCTCTGTTCTCATTTCCCTGAGTTTTACTATTCCTGTGTATTTTCCTCAGTCATCCAACTGTTTTCAAATGAAGGACATGGCAAAACAGAATTATTTTCCTCCAAAACTGACTCATCTTTTATGACATGCCACCCCAAACATCTCCAAGCATTTTGTTGCATTGATTGAGTTGTCTTCTGTTCAGACACTAGTGCTACTGCTTCTTTCTGCTTTTCTTGCTTTTCTTATTGCTGGCAAATATTCATCTTCAGTTTTGGATTAATCAGGTTAAATATCAAGAAACTGCTCTTCAAAAACCTACTTAGCATTTCTGAACTTTCATTCAGGTTGGCCAGAACGGATTTACATACAAGATGCCCGATGTTCCTGATACCTTTCCAGAACTCTCAGAACTAAGGTAAATTTTCAGAAGGTAGCTGAACTTCCCATAATCACTAAAAGGCAATTACTGCTGGTCTGTATCTGATTTTTGCCAGAAGTCTGTACACATCACTGAAAGGTTTTGTGAATTATAAATAGGAGAACTACCACGTACCAAAATATTGGAATCAGAAAATAACGAAATCTTGTATTCAAATGTGCTGCTTCCTTAGGGTTTTGTCAGTGGGAACAGTATTTGATTCAGCATCAGAAAAAGGAGTATTTATTTCTACTTTTTCTAACTATCAGTGTTTCACTGTTTTCTGAGGCCTTGGCAGAGACTTAGTTTCTAGTAATTCAATAAGCATAACTGTTGAAGGAGGGAATGGGACAGCTTGAGGCTGGTTCACAAATTACATTCTCTTGAACTCCAAAGGACTGTAGTGGAAGGTAAATTGTGAACTGTTCTGTGAGCAGCTCAGCATGTTCAGGGCAGCTGGGTTAGACAAGTCCAGGTGGTAAATGTACCAGCTGTCCCAGCACAAATCACTTCTACATCTAAATACTTTATACATATATTACACAAATATTTTCATCACCTTGTCATTATTCAAACAAACTGCATTAGTTACTATTCCCAGCAGCTTGCTTAGATCTAACAAGACAGCCTCCTAGATCAGTTTTGTGGGATAGAATAGGTTACAAATTTGCTATTAACTCCTTCAGATCTCACATCTTTCTGGTAGTGTCGCAGTTAAGCAATTGAGAACTCTATCCTTTTGAAAAGGAAAGGCCTTTAGCAAGAAGAACTTCTGGGGTGGTTTTTTCTTTTCCTTTGACACCTTCCAAAGAGCCTGTTTAGTTTAGCTGACTAGCTATAAGTTCTAGCAGCATCCTTATTACATAACAGCAACTTAAGATTTTTGCAGGGAAGTGTAATTTGTTTGTTTAAACAAAACAGTCTTATCAAGCCTGGTCCTTTCAAGAAGACTGGATGAAAATTCCATGATTCTTCTGTTGGTAGTTGAGTTGATGACAATGGTATTGCAGCTGTTCTGAATAGTTCTGTTCTATATAGGTGCAAGGTTTTGGTAGCTGGGGGTCTTTTTTAGTGGCCTTTGTGAGAAAGGGTGGGGAGCTTCCCCTGTGCCAGGCACAGCTGGTTTGGCAGCAAACCCCCTGCAGGACAGCTGAGTCCATTAGTGAAGCAGGTACTGCCTCTGAAAACATTTCAGAAAGACCAGAGGCAGTGAGGATTGAGGAGAGGAATGGAAAAGTGTGATAAACCTGTAAACACCAAGGTCAGAGAAGAGGGAGAAGGAGATGCTCCCAAGTAGCAGAGCAGTTACTTTTCTGCAGCCCATGGAAGTTTTGGAGAAGACCACAGTAGAACAGGTATTTTAAAAATGTACCCTGTAGCTGTGAGAGGACTATGCTGGAGCAGTTATCCACACTGCAGTCCATGAAGGACTCCATATTGGAGCAGGCAGATAATGCCCTGAAGGAAACTGCAGCTGTGGATTACCCAGACTGGAGTAGCCTGTCCTGCCAGGAACTGATTGCAATCTGTGGAGCAGGGGTAAAGTGTGAGAAGGAAGGAACAGCAGAGATGAACTACTAGGGACTGACTGCTACACTTGCAATTCCCCCTTGCCCCGAGGAGCAGGAGGCAGGGGGAGGTAGTGTTGGGAATGAAGAAATGAAGTTGAGCCTGAGGAAGAAGGTTGCAAAGTGGTTTAGTTTTTGCCTTTCTTGCTCACTAGCCAACTCTTACTATAACTGACAATAAATTCAGTTAATTTTTCCAAGTGTGTTTTGTGTATGATTGTAATTGGTAAGTGACCTCATTGTCTTTATCTCAGTCCCTGAACTTTTCCTCCATAGCCTGTTGAGGAGGGGGACTGAGAGAGCAGTGGGACTGAGAGAGCAGTGGGGTGGGCATCTGGTAGCTGAACATGGTCATCCCACTATAGTAGCATAATGGGAAGTAAGGCTTGAAATGGGAGATACTTTTTAACATGGTGCTTTTTTAATTCACTGCTGCATATGGTAGTGCCCACAATCCAGGGAGAAAGGGGAAAAATAAGTTGTGGTCAAGTAGTCATGTATTTGTAAAGTGCCAAAACATGCCTCAAACTTTGGTAGAAATGAATTATTTTACATTATCTACATGCTGTTAGATTTAAATCTACTTTCTTTCTGTTTGAATACAGTATATCGCAGCTGACAAGTATGAATGAGCAAGAGGAGGTGTTACTAGAACAGTTTGTGACTCTTCCACAGCTGAAGCAAGTCATTACTGATAGAGATGAGTTAGTGAAAAGCATTGAAGAGCTGGCAAGTAAGCTGTCAAAATGTTAACGTGTGGCTGTGTTCTGTGAACTAAGTCCTTTAAAAAAAAGTAGTAATGGTGATTTTATTTTCCAGAAAAAAACTTATTGCTGGAGCCTAGTCTTGAGGCAAAAAGACAGATGGTGTTGGATAAAGTAAGTGAACGATAAAATCATCTTCAGAAATATTAGTGGTAATATTTGGGATTTTTTTCAAGGTGAAAATGTTCTTTCTCTTCTTCCTTCCAGTATGAGCAACTCACGCAAATGAAAGCAGCCTTTGAAAAAAAGATGCAAAGACAGCATGAACTTAGTGAGGTATAATTCCTATATGTCATCCTTTAAGAATACTTCAATAAATCTGAAGTTTTGATTTGTATCTTTAAACATTAAGAATATTCTTTTGGTTAAACTCTAATTTAATATGAAGTAGATTAAGTATTTCATCAAGTATGAAAAATACGGGATGATGTTCCAAAAAGTTAAAAGCAAAACAATGGTTTTTTTTATTGGGTTTTCTTTTTTTACTGCTACAATAGAAGCAAAGTTGGAAGAAAAAGGTGATGTACATCTAGAGCTGTAAAGTACAGTCTGGGGCCAAACCAGTTTTAAGAATGTACTAATTTTTAAAGAAAGCTTGTTCAATTAATGGTACTTATTTAACATAATGAGCTTGTAAAACTGTTCCAGATGAAAGTGCTCTAAACAATAACTTAGGAACTTACATTATGCAATTCAGTGGGTACGCTTACTTCGGACAATATGTTGTATGTGCTGTCAAATCTTGCATGTTCTACAGTGTAAATAGGGTAAAGTCATTACTTCAGAAAGTAATTTGGAGAAGGAGAATAATTTCTTGGTATGTTTACCAGGGTATTCATGGAAGATGTAACTTCTCATACACCACTTTCTGCACTGAAATGTTCATATTTTGAAAGACTGAGAATGCAATAATCCATCAAGTTAGCATGCATAGTACCTGAATTTCAGAATGTCCCCAAAATAACAACAAAAAAGTTGCATGGCAGCAAGCCGGTTGATTTCATAGTAATCTAAATGTGTTGGAGGTTTCCTCACTTGAAACTCAGAATAGTCTAACTCCTAATGCCTCCTTTGACTTTAAAGTGTGCAGAGGTAGATGACATTGAGAAACTTTCTATTTCTGCAAGAAACCACTTAAGAACAGGACATAATATCCCACTGCTGTATTCCCTTTTTTCTAAGTTAGATTTGCAGATTCAATTTAATGATGGATAGGAAGCTGAGAGTTGGGGAGTCGCAGCTGAATTTTTCTGCTTTTTCCACATAAATGCTGTATCTTCATGTATTGATGTTTACAGTCCACTACATGGTATCTCCTGCTCTCTTCCCTTCAAATTTCCAGACAAATATTTTTACTTGTACTGTGAGTGAATTTTAGTTACCTTTTATTAGAGCAAACTCTCCATATTTCATATAAGATTAATTTAACAGGAAATTTCTGATTACATTAAGGTTTTACAGAACATAAGTAAAATATTTTTCATAGGGTAGATGAAGGTTAGGCCAAGCAACTAAAATCTATAAATACCTTAATTTTGCTGTTCTGGCTCTGTACAGACTCCTACTGGATGTGAATCATGTCCTGATTAACTGCCCAAACATATTAGAGAAAAAATAACGAGATTGTGTGCAATAAACAGAAGTAAGGTTTGAGATTTATAAGAACAGAAAAATGAATATATTGGTTTAGATTAGCAGCTGATGTAATTCTTGCTTTCCTCTTGTCTTCTCCACAATCATGTATTTCAAGGGTATTTAAAAGCTGAACAGTTAAGTGCTATTTTACCTTTTTATACTTCTCAGGTTGACAACTGATTTTCAAAAGTAGACCCTATTTATTGAAGACACTTAAAATGTTATTTCTACTCAGAAATCATGCACTTGAGACCTTGTCAGATTTCCCACCTGGATGCTTTCTACAGTGTAGGGTGAAAGTTGAAAAACTTTATTCATTTGTGAGAATGATTGTGTAACAAGACCTAAATTAGGAACACTTTTCTTACATTGAATCTGTTCTAGTTTAACAAGTTAGGCTGTTTTTTTGAGAGGGGGCTTCATCTGGTTATTTATGCTTCTATGTAATAATAGTGCTCTATCCACATATTCAATTTTTGTATAGTCATTTATCTTCTTAGAAATGTAAGTTTTAATGGAGAGGTTACTATTACGTTGGACTTTTTATTTTCTTAGAGTTGCAGTCCAAGTGCTCTGCAGGCCAGACTTAAAGTAGCTGCTCATGAAGCTGAAGAGGAGTCTGACACTATTGCAGAAGACTTCTTGGAAGGCAAAACAGAGATAGATGACTTTCTTAGTAGTTTCATGGAAAAGAGAACGGTATGTAATATACAAATAATTCTAATCAAAGAGATGTACAACTCAGTGTATAAATTTAGGAAATTTTTTTAAGAGTTTGAGCAGTCCTGTGATACAGAAAAGTGCTTTAGGGAGCTTTGACAAAAGAAAAAAATATCCTTAAATTACTTCAGTCTATTTAGACTATAATCTGCATTCCAAAGGCACATACCTTTAAGGCAAGAGTGCAAAGGTCTCCTGTGTTAGACCCTGTTCATGTGTTGTTGCAGATATTTTTGAGCCAATTTCTTCTATAGCTTGTACAGATACAGGGGAAGATACCCACATGGTAAATTTCAAATTTGGAAGGTCAACATAAACTGAAATGTTGCATTAAACAACCTTAATGTTTAATTTATTAAACTTCTTAAACAAATTCTGCTGATGGCTATCATCAAATAAGTAACTGAGGTTCAAAAACCACCATTCTTACTCATGCTGTGTTAGAAGTAACTTACCAAGTAGTGTACCTTTCTTTAAAGATGCCCAATAAATACATTTTATGGCATTGGAAATAATCCTCTTGTAAGCAATTTTGGATTAAATGATGTTACCAATATAGACCATTGTTAGCCAGAAGCTTAGAAGGGAGGTAGGTTTTCTTTTTTTAAAAAGCCTGTTAAAGTAGTTAAATCATTCAGGAGAAATTGCAGTATGCACTATAAAAAATTGTGTTTAGAATTCAGTCTTGTATGTCTTGTTTCATAGCTCTGCCACTGCAGACGAGCCAAAGAGGAAAAACTTCAACAGGCAATAGCAATGCACAGCCAATTCCATGCTCCGCTATAGGTAAACTTTGTTTCTTTAACAATTAACCTTATTGTTACACATTTGGTAACTGCAAATGGATTTGTTATAGTGCTTAGTGTTCCAGTAACACTTTCTGTGTAAATCAGGTGTGTTCTGCATCTGTTGTTAGTTGTATTTAAAACATAACTTCTGGAGGAATTAAAATATCTAATTATGGAAATTTCTCTTTACAGACTTCCTGCAAACTACACCTGCCAAGAGAACGAATGAAAAACCCAATAAAGCACACTTTTTAATAACTATTATTTGCAAATAAGCATTTCATCTTATCTGGTTGTATTTATAGAAGAGATTGTATACAGAGCTGGGATGGTTTTTGTACAAATTAGAATGTCTCTTTATATTCTCATTGTACTCAAGAATCCTTCTATTGCAATCTTTGCATTAATTTCTTGTATTTATTGTTGATAGTTATAATATTTAAGTTCCCTGCTGCTATACTCCATTATTCAGAGATTAAATATCTAAACATGTAATTTTGACTAGCTTTTTACATTTTTATAAAAACATAATTCATATATTTTGTATTTTGAACTTTAACCATAGATTTGGCTTAATCTGTGGAAGACTTTAAGTTTTGATAGGACTTTGGAATCTAAAAAAGCTCTTAATGGAGATGTCAGTGGATTCACAAGCTGTCTTTTCTTGAAGCCAAAATATTAAAGAAGTTTTTTTTACTTCTAAGTAATAATAGAAAACTAAGTATAGCTTGTATTGTCTTTTGGATAAGTAGATTGGGGATTAAGCAAAGGATGTGTTGGAACAAATTATATTGGAATCAAAATAGAATAAATGATCTCTGCGTAGATTTGGTATGTTGCTTAGTAGCACTGATGCACTGATTTCAAGAGTGGCTTGATACCTACCACTGTAATTAAACACAATTTTCATCTAACAATCTCATTTTCTTTTTTTTTCTTGTACATAAAGGAATAATAATCTGCTCAGCTTCCTGTTTCTGTTTTATGCAATATAAGTATGTTCATCATGTGAGGAACTCAGAAGCACATTACAAAAACTGGTTCTGAAGTTCTTTGGAAAATAGTTATTTTTTTGTAATTTTAAGAAACAAAGAAACTAATTTGTTTGGAGCTGCATAGTATCATATGGTAAGGCAAGTGATTGAATTTGGAAGTGAAACTTGATTCTGAGCTTTAAGCAATGAATCTTGCCTCTGATAAGCTGTCTGTCTTAGGATGGGGCTGTATCTGGTGAGAGTGGATAGGACCAAGTGCAATATTCTGTAGGAGAAAAATAAAGCCCCTAAATACATGCATTTATTTTCTCTCTTGCTATTGCAAGAAGATATATTCTTTTTCTTAACCTTCTCAATGCATTGGGTTTTCTTGGAGGCAGTCAAGGAGGAAGGTGGAGGAATAGAAGGATTTCCAGAGGAGTAGAAGGAATTGTACCATTTTGAGAGTTAAATAGGATAATGTAATGTATCAGAAATCCTGCTTCTTTCTTGTCAGAAAGCAGTCTGGAGATAAACCTCTTAGCCAAGACTCTACCTCTGTGTTACCTCGATAGGATCCCTGAACGTGGCAGGTTCAAGTCTCAAACTACAGTGCAAGCACAATGCAAGCATGTACTTTTCCATATCACTGATCTTCAGTCCTAAACTTGATATTCTTCCAGCAAAATGTGATAAGGTATTTCTTCTGAATGGAGAAAAGTGAGTAAGGAAAATCACATAAGTGCAGGAAGTCTTTTCCACAGGCTAGTGGGTCTTCAGTCTCAGCCCTGCCATACTTTACAGTTGTGTGGTTGTCCTAAGCTGTTGATTTTCAGGGTGAGTAGACTATTCACTGGTATTTTATAGGATTTTTTTTTTTAAAGCTGATCCAAATTCTGAGATTAGCTGTCCCAAGAAAATATATCTGTGGTCCAAATCAGAGATACTTAGACATCTGAAAAAAAATCAACACTTTTTAAGTGGAATGGTTAAGCAATAATTTTAAAGGATCGTATTCCAAAAAATGTGCTGCTTCTATATTGACATAGCACTTCTGCTAATGAGCTAACTAAGGTCTTAGATCATGTAGGCATCCAAGTGGTTGTGGACTTGTGTCTATGAGTAGTGTGATTTCTGCAGCTCTGGAGAAGAGTTAGATGTTAAGTCATCACTGTTACCTTCTTGGCAAACTCCCGTCTATTTTTGTGCTGAGTGTGCAAGTTGTTTCTGATCTCTTTCTGAGGTTTTAGTTAACACTCAAGACTACACACAATTCTGTACAGAGCTGGTTTTTGCTATTCTTTCTTCTTTGTAAACAGGAAGGAATGGATGACCAGACATCTGGTGCTCTTGCTGTATTGGGCTTATGCCTTCTTTATAGGTTTTATAAAAGCATGGAAGGACAGGCTACTGTTCTCATCTGTGTCCTCATGTTGAATATTGTGTCAGGTGTTATGGTGCTCTGCTGTCACTGAACTCTTTAGCCAGGTCACCTTCAGGGGATTTGCTAGTACAAGTTCTGAACACTTCAGCTCTTCCTCTTATGTTACTTTTGTGAGCAAATTTACAAATTGGGAACTTCTCCATGAAGTCTTTCTGATGGTAGTGGACTACAATCTACAAGAAAACGTCACTGTTCAATGCAAGTTCAGTGTTTGTTGTTCAGGGATTTGAAAGTTAAGTTCTCTTTTGTCCCTTTCTATTCTCTGATATCATTGTTCCTCTTATTTGGGTTTTTTTCCTTGTTTTTTAGCCCCTTCTGCAGTCACAAACCCATCCTCTAGAAAAGAAGCACAGAGGTCTCTAAATTCAGTGATGATATATACTGGATTAGCTGCAGGAATCCTGTCACATCCAAGAATGGCCAGCCTGTTTCTAGTCGTTCAGGGCCAACCTGCTGCTGGTTTTGGTGGGTTTTTGAGGGGGGTTTTTTGTTGTTTTGTTTTTCTTTTTAGTCCTATACTGGTTGTGCCTTCCCTGGTCTACTTTCACCAGAAGACTAGGTAGAACACTGATAACACTCTGTCAGAGTTGCTTCTAGCATGGTGGTAGCTCGCTGTTAAACACATTCTGTATTTTGCCAAAATACGGAGTGTAGGTGTAAATCCAGTTTTAAGCAATTCCCCATAAAGTGTAAAAGAATGGCAGCTGCTTTAGATGCATAGTCTGAAGTTTTCTGAAATATGTCAAATGAACCTTTAAGCAATCTGGAATAACAGGCTATGTACAATGACTTGTTTCTTGGGAGCCTTGCACAATGTCATGCTCAGGCATTCTCCCAGTGGGAAAGTCAACTCAATGAACAAGAAATACAAGAGTAAAGGAGATGGCTCGTCTCTGATGTTGCAGTAGTTTGCGGGGGAAACGTACATTCTATATTGTAACTGCTAACTGAGTCTGGAGTTTGCCTAATTTTAATACCTGATCTTACTGCTAAATGACAGAATGGGTCAGGTTGGATGGGTCATTTGGTTTAACCTCCCTGCTCAAGCCAGGGTCACCCTAGAGCACACAGCACAGGATTGTGTCCAGACGGTTCTTGAATATCTCCAGTGAGGGAGACTCCACTGCCTCTCTGGACAGTCTGTTCCAGTGCATGATCACCCACACAGTGACGAAGTAACTTCTCATATTCAGGTGGAACTTCCTGTGCATCAGTTTCTGCCATTGCCTCTTGAACTATTGCTTGGAACCACCAAGAACAGCCTGGCTCCATCCTCTTCACCCCTTTCCTTCAGATACTTACAGACATTGATGGGGTCCCCTCTCAGTCTTTGCCAGGCTACACAGGCCCGGCTCCCTCAGCCTATTCTTGTAAGTGAGGTGTTCCACTCCCCTCATCTCGCCCTCTGCTGGACCCCCCACCAGGAGCTCCATATCGTTCTTGCACTGAGGGATCCAGAACTGTTCTTCCCCAGGTGCAGGACCCTGCATTTACCTTTGTTGAATTTCAGAAGTTTGCTCTCTGCCCATCCCTCCAGTCTGTCGAGGTCCTTCTGAAGGGCTGCACAGCACTCTAGGGTATTGGCTGCTCCTCCCAGCTTTGTGTGATTAGGGAATTTGCTGAGGAGGCACTATGCCAGCCACCACTGCAAACGAGAGACTGATAAAGTCAGTTCTAAGCAGTACGTACTATAATTCTGTTGTTTGCTCTTTACATTCTCCTGCAGCTTTGCCACTTAGAACCTGGACCAAATGTGGAAGTTAGAAATCTTACTGTTTTATACATGTCCAAGTTTTAACTACTCCCTTCAAAAACTAGGATAAATCTTTATAAAATAGCGACCTAAGAGACCTTTAGGTAAAACTCAGTTAAAATTCTGGCAACAAAGTTGGCTATCACAGCCTTAATTATTCTGAACAGTAAATACTGTAATGTGTTAAAAATAAAGGCATTAGGATTTTAATATATCTGTAATCATCTAACAGATACAGTTGGGCATTGCAGGACTTTATGAGTGGATACAGAATTGTGTTGGAAGTAGATGCATTATGATACTCAAGGACTAACTTTCTATCTTCGTGCAGTGGTTTGAGCATTTCCTGTTTAACCATTTCAACAGCAGTGATTCTTGGAGGTACTTTAACTGGAAAGGGCTTTAAAAACATGTATTGCATCTCTGGCTTTTGTAAATGCCTTGTTTTGGTCAGATACCTGTTGTCATCATAGTTCTATGCAGTAAGAGGCTATAAAGAAAGCCTATATATCAATAATAAGGGAATACCTTAACATAAGAACTGTGTTCTTTAGTCTTCAGAAAGGGAATAAATTCATCTGAATAACCTTAACAACAGCCTTAGTTAGCCTGAATTCATTGTGATTCTGGTGGACCTGTAAGGTTTCCTTAGCTTCTTTACTGAATGATCTGTATTAAATGACTAGTATGTTTTATTTTAAGATTTAACCTGATTTGATTTGCTGGTTTCAGGTGCGTTACTGGCAATTTAAATAATATAAGTAAATTTGAATGCTTATTTTATTTTCTTATCACTGCACTCTGGCAATGTTTCTGGCTTCTCTGAATTGAGGGTTTTCAGTGCACTTGGCTCTGATCTTTGGCATATTTTTCATGGATCTTTGTACTGTCATGAGTTGACCTACTTTAAACTCACCCAGCACATGTTCCTCCCTTCCCAAATTAATTGTCAGTGACTTACCTGTCCTTGGAAGATTTTTCAATCACTGTGGTGTTTACCTATCTCTGCACTACAGAGTGTAAGGGTGACCAGCCAACTAAAAGATACACTCAGCCTTCAGCCTGCACCCAGAAGCACCCTGGCCTTGGCTGTGTGTGATCTACTTGAGAACTCTTGCATGCAGATCAGGGCAGTGTTCACATAAAAGCATCAAGTTAGCTGGTCAACAGTGATGAGATTCTTATCTTCATTGCAAAGGCTATCCCCACGTTGTTGCTGGGTTTAATTGTTATTGGTTTGTGTCATTAATCATCTTTCATGCTGTGAACCTGTGCCCTGGCTTCTCTCTGTCTTCAAAGAACATGGTTCCCTGCCTTACTTGCTGATTCTACAAAGAGCTTTCTTTCCCTGCCTTCCTTTTACTCTTTTTTTTTTCTCTTTTTATTTTTAGTGATATCATGTTGTTGTGCCCTCCAACTACTTAATTTTATTTCTCAGCTTTTTAGAATCCATTACCAGTTTATCACATTTGTGTCTTGTATAGAGTTACCAATAAAAGCTGCTGGGAAATAGTTTTCCTTCTGTGCTTCAGATGGTGATCTTCTCTAAACAAGGCTTCAGCTGTTTGATCCCATTGCCTTCAGTGTCCCTTAGAGGCACATTTTCATACTAAAGAGCAGCCTGAACCTAGTGAGGCCTTTCCAGTAGTTCAGTTACATTCATCTGTGTCCTATTTCAAATTACAGTGGGCTTATTGCAGTGGGCCAAATATGCAAAGATTTGCAGCAAGGCTACAAGAAACCAATGTAGTTAATAGTGAAGTCTTTTCATCCTTTTCTTTTTTTTTTGCATGTCCTAAAGAAGTACAGGGCTATAACATGCTCCCATATAATTGACACAATTGACGAGAGTCTGTTTTGTAGTTATCAGTTGTAGATTCCTCCACAATGGAAACTACTGGATTCAAGTACCTGAGTAGGGAAGATATAAGAATCCCTTGATCTCAGTGAGAAAGCAACTCTTGAGTAAATGCAGAACTCTGTTACAAAAATTGGGAAAGCAAACCTTTGTTTCATTCTCTGGTGTGAAATAACATTAAATAACACCTAAGTGTTTATTTGAAGGTATTTCTCATTAGCCTGATAATGTCACAACTACATACAGTACAATAAAAGCAGTAGTAGTGAATGCAAAATTCCAAGGACTAAAAGACACATCACAGAGGGCTGCTAAGTGAAGGCTTAATAAAGAAAATGTTAATATGTTAATATTTTAGTTGTAAAGTTAGTTACAAGGAGTTGCATAAACAACACAAAGACAGTGCTTTAAATTTGCATATCTTGCTCTTCTGCATTTATTTCTAGACATGTCTAGTAGGACACAATATCATCATATACAATTTTACATTTTAAAGATGTACAATAACATTGCCCATTTTCAAACTGATTTTTAGGCAGAATATTTGTTGGGTTTGTTTTCACTGCTGAGTTTGCAGCACGTTTCTTTAGAGAAAACCCATTCAAAGTTTCTTTCAGTACCATAAAGTTTACAGGCTATGTTCAAAATATGAAACATTTTTGGAAGTGCAGTTAAAATCAGGGCTTTCATTTATTAAAAGTTCATAAAGATTAAAAAACAAGGTTGGATTCTCAACAGAATATAATTTATAGTTTTATTTATTTGAATTGAGCTATAGTGATTTATCAAAGTGAGGGGCTGGCCTTTCCATGATAACATTAAGATAAACCTTGCTGTTAAGAATTATTTGCTCAAAGACAGCAGCTCCCTTCAGAGGATAGTAATAATACTGAAGTTTATTTCTTCACTTTTAATAACATGTTCGCAGAACAGAATGAAAAGCCATTCCAGAAAAGCAGACTGAATAATAAAATCTAATGATTCTAAAATGAGGTACATTTATATAATATAGTTCTGCCTGTAAGTCTGTATTTGAAGGAGTAGTGTGAAATGCAATCAAAGTAAACTTACATTACAACCAGTTTGCTCTACTAGAGTTCAATTCTGCATTGTCTCCAAGCAGGTAAAAGCAGCCATATGAATTATATTTTTAACTGCTGGCTTTAACTAAAATTAAAAAATTAACTTGAAAGAGTTGCAGCCTAATAGGGCCACCTTATTAGTGTGTTTCAAGACATTCCAAATTTTAAACATTTTCCAGTTGTTTACTTCTGTACTGTTGATTATGAAAACTATTACTCCTATTCTTAAAAATACTACAATTCTTAAATGAGATTAAACTTTCTGGTGCATGGTGAATCATGCCTTTTCTTAAATTAGTATTGCCATGCTCTGTTCAGGTTGGCAAATACTAAAAGGGAAATTTTGTGTGAGGATAAAAAGACCCCAATTGGTTATGGTTAGTTTCTTTAGAACAACAAAATTGGGAAGAAATATTCTTTATAATAGTTCCTTTATGGGCCTAGCTTTCCTTTACTTACAAATTCAAATTTCTGAAGTGATGTTTTTGTAAGTGATTTTATATTCCCTATTCTCTCCTTTGTATATGTACCTCACTCCCGCTCAAACAAAACATTTTCAAGTAGGAATCAAAATAGGCTGAAGAATTTGGAATTTTATCACCTTTAAAATTTCACCCTTATATCTTACGTACGTGATTTGGAACAAGGGTAAGATATCATAAAACTTGATAACAAAACATAAAGAGTCAAGAGTAAACTGCCTCATGTACCTTTTTTTACAAAGGGTTTTTTTAGCACAAAGGCTGTGTGTGCATTGTTACCTTCCTTGAAGTTTTGGTCACAGAAGCTACTGAACTTTCAACACAGGTTGAGAATTGAGTACAAATGGGATGCATTCAGATGCAGCAGCAGCACCTGTTTACTAAAGGATTTTTTTTCAGGATCAAAGCTTCATTTGTCCCCTGAGCCAGCGTGTCCATTTGTTACTTTGCTGTAAAGCATTTTAGTAGGAGATTATGCAAAATAATTGTTCAAACCTCTTGTGAAGAAAAAAGTGAAGAATATACATATACCTGAAGGCAAATGAGCTCTACAAAAATAAGTTTTGACTGCTTCACCAGTAAGGCTAACACTAATGCATCTTCAGCCTTGTGTAAGAGAGTACTTTGGAATTTCACATCTTAGGAAAAGAACTATTATCTTGTTCAATAAATAATTATGGAAATGTACAAAGTAAGGAATAATTATGTACAGCATTGCTAAAACAAACACCACATTGGCTTAATGAAATATAACAGCAGATACTACCTTTCTTTAGCGTTATATCTTAAAATTAATAATAGCTTGTTCTGCTTAGATCTTTACTTACACCATTGCACAGTTCCCTTTCTTTGGATTATTTCTTTAGGTCATAGACCACTTCCATTCTCATCTGATGAAAAGATATAATTCCAGTCTGTGTAAGACTCAACTTCACCTGGATCCTTGCTGCCATGAAGGTATTTCAACCTGCCAGAAATACAGCCTCATCAGAGTCCTTGCCACTGTCTTCACTAGGCAAGCAGCCACCCCCACTTGGGGACCTACAGCTTAAGTCCTCCACACCAGACTCCTGATCACTGTTGGCTGAGAGGTCAGGATCAGAGCTTTTCAGGTTGTCCTGTGTCAAAATCAGGGCAGAATCTTCTTCATCCCCTTGTGAAGGGCTCCGGGATGGGAATGATTTCAGATCATTGCTATATTCCTGGGGAGTGTTAGCTAAGATGTTGTTGGAAGTATACAGTCCAGACTGTTTGCTTCGGTCTTGTTGCTTATTCTTGACTTTATTATCACCTGATTGTGATTTCTGAAGATTCGCCAATCTCTGAAATAAAGGAAAGAGTATTTATCATGTAGACATGTTAAGGGCCCAGAAATCCTCTTGCATGTCCTTGCCTTTTTTTTAAATAAACTTTCAGAGCCCAATCCACCCATTAAAACTGCTTATTTACATTTATGGAGTATGAGAAGTGCACAATTTATCACAAACCAATGCTGAATTACACCATTCTTCTGAGCTACAGTTCCCTCTGAGTTACAGAAGGATTAAACTTACTCAGTAGTACTTGTGCACCAACATAGGTAAAATTTTATCCTTAAAGAACAAAGTCCACTTTTGTGTCTTAAAACTCAGACAGTAATTTGTCTGAGAACAAAGTTGATGGCTGAACATCCTCATTCCAGAAAAGGATGTAGCATGCAGGGGACTCTGCAGCATATGGAGTTGGGTTTCATTTATCATCAGTCACCAAGTCTGCGGTATCAAGCTCAACTGTTTATTACCTCTTGTAAGATTTCCAGCTCTTCTTCCAGTTGCTGAGTTTCTTCCTTCACTGCCATCAGATAATCAGTAACTGACTGTCGAGGATGCAGCCCCTTTTCAAAGCGGTTGTACATCCCACTCCAGAACCTGGAATTGATGGGAAAGTAATGAATTTTCCCATTCGGTGAGTAGCCTCACAAGACTTGAATGCACACTCTTTTTTTTCAATTTTTTTTTTCCCTGAGACACATAAATTCATAGACTATTTAGCAAGATTCATGGTTCATTTGCATTTGTCTATCCTGAAGGTGCAACTTTGTGGACATAGGCAGCTCAAACTAATTCTGATACACAATAGAAAGAAAGGTGAATTTATCTTAGATCACATAACTGAGAAAGGTTCGCTGAATGCAAAATTTTGAAGGTTTTTCTTTGTATTATTTTCTCGTTCTACACCATGGGCTTTAGAGCAATGGTACCTATAAAATATCCAAGGGTAAAGATAGTTTTTCATATTCCTAGTTCTCAATTGTTGTTCAACTTGCCATGAAGTCAAGTTTGAAATTCTGTATTATTTTAGTGCTTCTCCTCTGCCTTCTTGGCAATATGGCCCAGGCAGGTCCTGAGTGTGTAACCAGTTCACCAGACAGGTTAAGTAGCCGAGCCCTGCTGTCAGCTGCAGCTGTCTGGCCAAGTAGCTGACAGATATTTTTGGAGCACGTGCTTCGTGGCTTATTATTCCTATCCCAATGGCATACTATTTAAATCACATTCCCCCTTAAGTTTAGCATCTGATAGCTCATGCTTGGAAATCTTTATGCACCCAAGTAATTCGATTAAAATCAACAGGATTACTTATCCATTGGAGGATGTGCTGTATCAGTACTTCTTTTATAAATCCCACTATCCCAAAGAATACGATTAATGACTATTTTTGAATTGTTTTAAAGTACATGTGACCTGGTATAGTAGACATGAAATAATTCAATTTCTGCCATGTAGGATTTTTATTGACTTTTTAACTGGTGCCATTACTTGCAGCTGGAAAATAAACTGATCAGTTTTACTTAAATCACAGTTTTCATTGATTTCTATTCAAGTTCTCCCGAAGTTTGTTAAGACTAATGGCACAATTACTTCAGTCAGAATGTCAATAGTAACATTTCTAAAATGATGGTATTTTGTTACATTTTGAACAAATATCAAGTAAAACTTTGAGGTATAACAACATAGGGTAAGTCAGCTTTTTGTTTTATTAAACACTTGTTTTAGCAATGAAACCATATCATTTCTTGAAAAGATTCTTTTTATTTTTGAGACCAATTGATTCAAATTAACAACACGAAATCTTGGAATGGAAGAAGTTAAAGCGACTATAAATTTAGAAACAACAGATGAGAACAGAACTGAAAGAGGCATTTCTCAGTGGAAGAAGTGAGTAACCATGAAATTAGGACACACAACTATCATTATAGCTTTAATCTTAAGCTTCTTTTCAGACTAATACTCTGTTATGGAATGGTGCAGAGGTGTTGTCTATCTGTGAGCACACAAGGAGCCAACACACTGCATCTGAGACTGAATTTACTCTCTATGAACTGCCTTATAGAATGGGAAATCCATATATACAAAGGCATTCTGTTCTGCATTGACACATCCTACAGTTCCCAATAGCAAGCCACACAACCTACTTGTACAAGAAGTTGCATGGAGCTATCTGTGGGTGCAGGGTCCCTTGGGTTTGACTGTGGTCTGACTTGTATAAAGGATTCAGGTAATCGGCACGATTTTTCCACAAGTGAGCCCACAATGAATACGTTCGTTCTTTGATTCTGGAAAACAATACATTAAAGAAAAATATATTAAAGCCTCTATTACAGTTCAGGGATAGCTGAAGCTTAGATGCAGCATTCTGGTCCACTGTACTCCCAGTTTACAATCAGCTTCCTTAACAGAATTAGACTTAAGTTACAAGCATAGAGAAACAGAGACCCATAGTCCCTTGTTCATTAAAAGGAATATCTGCTCCATTTCCCATAAAGTGAGAAAGCAGTCAGAGAGTAGGTGGAGAGACTGGTTCCTTTATGAGGTGGAAAGGATAACTTCCACAAAATGTGCTTTCGGACTGATCTCTGCACCAAAGGGATCCCCACGTTTAAAAGCACTCCTATCCCGCTGAGCTGCAATTTCTTACACAGTTAGGCCTTGAGATATGGTGATCTGTGAAGGTTTTGATTTCAAATGGGCTGTGGCACTGTGGCTGCTCTGTATTTGAGCAGCAGCTAGCAGTAACCAGCACCTTCCTCATTACTCCTGCTGACATGATAAGGGTGCTTGAGAAAAGCAATGGATGTCATCATGTGTCAAGGACCCAGGGCCCCAGGAAGCAAATAGGAACACGAGCACTGCCAGGAATGATGATGCTGTCTTTGTTCAGGCCCCAGGGCAGGTAGAATAATTCATAATTGCTTTGGGGCCAGACATCAAAAGGACAGTTCACTGACTCAGTCGGAGAGAGGGCTACCAGACAAAAAGGCTATTCGTAAGGAACTACCTGAGAGAGCAGGACTCAAATGTCCTGACATGTGATCCAAAGACAGATTAAAGCACAGAAGACCAGTAACTCTTAAAGCGAGAACTTAACTAGAGTTAATAATCATTTTATACTAGAGCTACAGGGCCAGCTTGCCTTGTATTTTGTCAGGGCTGTAGTAAAGGTAGGCCCACATGGCTGAAGGAATAATTCTCTTGTCAATTTGCACTAATCCCTGTCACACACACCACGGATTATGCTCCCAGCAGAGCTACACTGCAGAGGATCAACGTTTTTTTGGTGTTAATCTGTGTTGCCAGAAGACAAGAGGCCAGCACCTTATGAAACATTCATGCGAACTGGAGAATGTCTGACTCCTCAATACACCACCCGCCACAGACCCCATGTGTAAAAATGCTATTAAAGAAAACTTTTCTCGTACTTCAGCTCTCGTCTCTCCTTCTGGCTGTTACACAGGAAATTCCCAAACTGGCAAGAATAGATATGATGCTGTATATGGATGAGGAATCTCTCATTGAATTCAAAGGCACAAGGAAACTGTTCCATCAACTGCCAAACACATTCGATGAACTGGTCAATAACAGGAGATATCTCCTTCGGATCTCCATCTAAATTGCCATACCTGAAACAAGACAAGATACATACAATTATAACCTGAATTCCTGTAGGAAAACTGAATTAACACTAAGGAAAACAAATCCCTCACTTTTAGTGTGCAAGTTACATCATAGGCATTTATTTCTAAAATCTCTAGTCCTAGTATATTTTTAGTTACAAAAATGATGCAAGAATCATGAAGTAGCATGAAGGTGGGATTAAAAACAAACAAAAAAACCCCTTTTATGGGTGTCTTGTTACATTACAGCTACAAAAAGCTGGCTGCTGCGTAGCCATGATTTAATGCTATCAATATAAATTGTACCCCAGTAATATAAGTTATCAAAAGAACGACTGCAATGACTTAATGACAAAAGTATGTCTTAAGACAGTCTCTTAATAGTAGATCATTCCCCAAACCAGAAAACTGAGCAGGAGAGCTACATTATAACCTCAGCAGAAAATAGGTTACAGCTGCCCTCTCTTGGTGAAATTTCTAAAAGTGGGAAATGTTTACATGCTACTGTGACTGTCAAGTGAACATAAAACTTTCTGTGTATAAAAATGCCTCTTGGAACCACTTGCAATGAAGAAAAGGAGCCTGAAAATATGAAACACACAGAAATAAAAGATACTTTCAAGTCTACATAATGGGAAGAAGCATTTTCAATCAATTATTCTGCTTGGGAAGGGGGTGTATGTGCATTTATATGTACACATGCCAATAGAGTAGAATTTCATAAACATCTAAACTTGAAACTTCTGATATTATTATCAAAGAAAACATAGCAATATTGCACAGCAAACCAAAGTTATCAGTGGTTATTGCATTTCATAACACCTTTTACCACTGATAATCACAAACAGCTGACAGTATCATAATAAGTGTAGTAATTCCTGCTGGAATTTCACAGGTGGTGCGGAGCTGCACAGATTTCCTGAAAGTTTTGTTATGTTTCTTTAAACTATAACAAATTTATATTCAAACAAAGCAATCTGATGTAATTAAACCCCAATAAAAAATTGCATTTTTAATTTTCACAGAAACTAAAAGTAAAGTCAAGAAAGAAAGAAAATGTGAAAATGTATCCATGTTTAAACATATTAAGTCTTCAAACATTTTCATTACATTTTAGCATTTACTGGATCAATGTTCAAAATAACTTGTCCAAATAAATGACTATCCACTTTGCTTTGCCTGACATTTCAGAGCAAATCTTGCTGGTTTTGTTAGAACAGGGTGTAATAGGAAGAGTATATTTTATGTAATAGATAACTCACAGACATGCCTAAGATTAAGTACTGTCTTGAAAGATGTAGAAGTTCTTTTGATGAACAGGGACTTATGTGGGGAGCCTTGGCACTAGTGGAAGATCTGCTGGAGACCAAAGGGATTTTGCAAACCAAATACATACTACTTGTATGGACCTCTCAATGCTCATAGCAACTGCAAGACCAGCATGCAGGATTCCCCATAGTGGCTTTGGAGTGTGTATATAAAAATATTTCACTCTGACTTTTCAAGGCAGCTGAATTTTATGGTTGGAGAAAAGGGTATGGCAGTTTCCTGGGGCATTCTGTTGCTATGTTTTGTAAGGCAGCAAAGAAGTCAAACCAGAATGGCAGCAGATACTGACTACATAAGCATATACATATATAAAGAGGAAAACCTTTCCACTACCTTACCTGTGGTTAAATTTGTGACCAAAGGAAACCCAGTCTTTTTCAATTAACACCTAAAAAGAGAATATTGCTTTCAGTGTTTTGGAGTAGAGCTGACATGTTGAAGCAGGCAGAAGCATGGTGTAAACAAGCAGTGTTGGAATCCCAGTTAATTCTTAGAATAAGCAGAAAAGTGGCAAGCAAGAATGATGTAAGCAAACAGTATTAGAATCCTAAATAATTTTCAGAATTTGAAGAAAAATACTGAGTGATGAACACTGCTGCCTGCTCAGGGAAACGGCACTCTTCATGGATGCAGAGAGGATGCCAGTATTTCAACACGACTTCAAATATCTTGTTTCATTGCTTTCTGAAATAGAACTTATAAATGTCTCAGATATCTTTTTAACATGTGATTAGTAACTTGATAGCCACTTCTAGATGCTTCACTACTGCTGATTGACTTGGGAAAGGAACAGATTTTCCAATGTAGCTGCTCATTGCAATCAAATGTCTAGAAACGACACACTTCTGACACTCAAAATTACAATGTTGACTGCAAATGAATACAAAATCTTGTTTGCACAAAAGCTCTTTGGGTTGTGAGAAAGTTTCTTAGTCAAAGTTAGGAGAAGAAAACCAAACATGGGTGCCCAACTGATCCCCACCTTGAATAATATTTCTTAGAGAAACCAGGAGTCTTTAACATGAACATATAGAAGCCTTCCTTCCAACTTAAAAAAAACCAAACAAACCCAAACCAAAACAAGGGTATATTTAAGGACAGTTTGTTTCCTATTAAAAACAAAGATATTCATCTTAAGTGATGTCATACTACTTCATTTACTCTGTGAAAGAACCTGCTTACCATGAATCCCTTCATAGTTCTGTAATATGGATCCAACAGAAGGCTTGCTACAGAGCAAACCTGGGCTGTCCTATCCCAGCCATCAGAGCAGTGAACAAGCACACTCACACCTTCCTCAGCCACAGCCTAAGGATACAGAAAAAGTCAGAAATTTCACAAGCAGGGAGGAAGACAATGGTGTGAGAGGAACAGTGAGATAGTACCATAGAGAGAGTATTAATTAGTGAACTGGGAAAGCTCATTCATTTTTTATTCTACCACAGAGTCCTTAAATGGAGTGTTATTAATCTAATTTGAAAATCAGTGTTATTCCTCTCATTTGGAAAGTTTTAATTCACCCCAGCCCATGCAATATGGTGGTTGAGAATTACCAGTTTATGTGCCACCACAGGAAGATGTGGGATTCATTTCAATTAAAATACATCAATCTGTCAGAGCAGACAACTACCTACAGCAGATTCAGATGCTCTAACTCACATGCCACTAAAAGAATAGCCATATTTGCAATATGGCTCTTAATTTCTCATCTTGATGATAATGTCAATAAGGGCAATGTCTGCTTCCAATGCCAGCACTAGCCTGGACATCACCACAGCACACTGCATTGTACTGATGACATGCTGTAAAGGTTTGTGGGGAAGCTGGTGGTACTGGTAAACTTCCATGTCTAATAAGCAAGACTTTATCAGTATCTTTAATGTAATAACTGGGGAGAGAGGATCCCATTTTATATATAAACACATACAGAGGAAATTGTACTGAGTTCTCCAGAGTCTGGTGGTGTATTATTTTTAGAACCTGAGGGTTGGCGGTTGTGTTTTTTTAAGTCTAAGGGTTTTGGCCTTTGTCATTTCTAAGGGGAATTAAATTTAGAAAGTAGAAAATAAAATAGGTTAGGAAAGATACTGTTAGAAAAAAAAAGAACATTTAGGTTAGGTTTGGGCTTAATGGGGAATGAGGAATAATAATTAATTATCTATATTTATCTCAAGAGACAAGTAAATTCTACCAAAATAGAACCCCTGAGGGCAGACGACCAAGAACTGAGAACTGGGAACCGTACAAATAAGAATGGGTAAAAATGCTTGTCTGAGAAAGCACTAGGCTAGCAAGCATATGGACAAAGGATAGTAAGATAATAATTACCCTTATTTCTATGAGCTAATGAAAGGTGGTAGGGCTGGGACTAATAATGATGTGTATTTATCTTGCAGCTGTTGTTCAGGTAAGAAACTACAGTTGCCTACTGAGAAGGAAGAAGCAATGCAAGAGAAACAAGCAGTTAGGAGGGAAACCCATGAAGTTTTATCTGTATAGTTGTGTGCAGCAGGTCATGGGAATCAAATGGCCTATTAGACATTGTAATACTAATCTCAGAAATAAGAATTGAAGCTGTAAAAGGCAGAGCACAAGGTAAGGGATAATAAAATTAAAGCTACTGCTGGTAGATGACAATGTCTACATTACTTTGGGGGGGGATTAGGGGAAATAATTTCTTATTAAAGCCAAAACTATTTCCTGGAAGAGTTCTGAAGTATATAAAAGTGGAAGCTGCTACAGAGTTTGGCCATGGTAATACACAGGAGTTGGTTCAGGAGGTGAATTTAGTTGCTTACCTGATAACCTAGAGGGGATAACATAGTAGCTAATGTATCTATTACAACTACCAGAAATCTTCTACAAAGAAAAAGTCCAGAAACCAGTGGAGGAGGCAGGGCAAATAGGGAAAGAAACAGTAACAATCACTTCTAGAGAGTAAAGTAAGGACATTCAAATGTCTGGCATAACACGACACAGGCTAGTAGCGGCTTTAGTACAAAAGAACACACTTTTTTACTATTATAGAAAAATGTCAACATAACATAATCATCTCTCCTCATACATGAAGCATTGCAAGATGAGTTTTTTTCAGTTATAACATCACCGAAGAGATAACAGAAGTTACCCATAAACAAAGAATTTGGTCCTCATAGTCTGTATCTGGTTACTCCAAGTTCTGTTCTCATTTTACGCACTTTACCTTCGCAATAAAAATGCCAGCATCCATAATGGCTTTGATGTGCTTCAGCCAGCCGGAATTTTCTAGGCCCCAGAGAAAGTCACTCATTGAAGGTGATTTCAGCTCACAAACTGCAAAATAAGATACATTTTAATAGTATAGTAATTAGAGTCCCTTAAGCTTCACTGACTGTTCAGCCTCAGAGTTATCTCTTCTTCAGACATCCCCTGTCTAAAACATGCATCTTTTGAAAAGAAGGACTACTTCACAGTCAAACTTAACCTTTGAAAAAGCACATATATTTAAGAAATGGGGCTGGATCAAGTATCACCTAATACATTGATTTAATTTAAAAAGAGAAGAAGCTATCATAAAACCTATTGCAAACAAATCCAAATCCATCCTTCTATGAAGCATGTATCTTCCAAGATTATGCTGGGAGTGAGGATTTCAAACCCCTCGGAGGAGTTTGTGTATTTAACGACAAGGGCTTGGAAACAGCATTTGATTTCTGCTGTTGTACAGGCAGACACCTAAATGGTGCCACTGCCTCCTACTCCCAGCATCACCACAGATGATGGTGGTTGAGTTAAAGTGGTTCACTCCACAGTTCTCCATCCCTGAATTAAACCATATTAAAGTTTCACTTGAGTCAAAGAGTACTCGGATGGTGAGGATAAGCCATAATCCATCAAGGAAAATATTTTCCTGAAAATCTTCCAAACTCTATGCCACATTTGAAGAAAAAAATAATAATCACTCAGTTTTTACTCTAAGTTTCTATTCTGCTGTATCCAAGTGTCTATTCTTTAATATTAGAGAGTTTGTGGCATCAGAAGAAAAAAAGCAATCAGAATCTAAACCAGGTAGCTCAATCCAGCAGAGTAAATACTCAACGAAATTTTGTGCAATCTATTTTCTACAGTGAGATACTAAATTCACCCCATAAATAGACTATGGTTTTATTTTGACCCATGTAGAGTTATACTGTCTTTTAAGGAAAAATATATTAGCCAGTGAAATTAATTTTTGGAGTACAGTGAAAAATGTCATGGCTTTTACTGAGTTCATGTATGACCTGTCAATTTCTAATAGCAAGTCTCTTGTGGTCTGGAAATCTTAAAAGACTCAGTTATTTATGGCCATTATGGCCCCTGGCATAACTTTAGTTTCCTTCAGTGTAATTGAAATTTAGTTTCACAAGCCAAAGTCAGAGTTTATACCATATCTGGACTATCTGACTGTCCTAAATCCATTTAGTTCAGAAGCAAAATGGTCTAATGTGTCCATACAAAGTCTTGCAATGTTTATATGGAAGGCCCCTTCCAGATGGTTATTTTAAAAGTAATTTTTGGAGGATATTTATAAAGATGCAGAGATAGCAGCACTGAATGCAAACAGCTTTTCACATGATTAATGTTCCTGTCCAGATGGGAGCATGATCAATTAGTGGTTGAATTCTGGCTGAAGCTGCTGTCTCTGTTTACAAAAGCTCAAGGTAAGGCTGAAATAGTGCTTTGTTCATTCCCACCACCAAATTGGAGTCAATATTTACTGACCACTTCACTGAGCAAAGTTCAGACTGTCCTAAATGCATACACTGTATAGTTCACATGATTTTGGCAACCGATCTGGACCTTAATACTGAGTTCAATTATGAATTCAATTATGAGACTTATCCTAAGGGGAAATGGCATTTCCATCTCAGCAGAAAAGACAGCAAAATCTTTGAGAAGTATGGCCAGCTGCATCCCCACTGTATGCACAGGAGAATCAAGAGCTGCTGGGCACAGGTCTGAAAATTCTAGTAATGTGCCCATGTCCCAGGATGGGAAGAAGAAACAAGACACGTGTTGAAAACAGCCACTTCCACCAGCAAAAGTACCAGAGGGGTGTGCTGCACTAGTTCCCCCATTTCTGGCAGGACAGCCATAAGTAGAGCAAGGAATACTTGCTGTGGGCCAAACACACAGGTTTTCTTATTGGCTGATTTGTCACAGAAGTCCAAGGATCAGAGGGGCTGTTCCTACATCAGCAAGTGCTGCTCCTGGTAGGAGGGGAGGAGAAGCTCATATTTGCTGTTTAAATACAGACAGGGAGCATGTGGGGCCATCACCTCAGTGCCCAACACACAGGGGTCAAGTCTCAGCTGGCCCCTGGATGTGCAGCACAGCCCATTCCATCCCAAATGCCAAACAGCAGCCTCCGGCAGCCCTTGGATCTTTATCGAGAAAAGTCCCTGTGTAACGTCCTTCTAATGTTAAAAATTATTTCAAAGAGGTTGTACACAAGATCAAAATTATCTCAAGGTTCTTCACATACCGTCTATAAACGGAGAAAAATAAAAATCCGTAGTATGTACCTTATATAATCTTACAACAGATCATGAGCAGGAGACCCATTCTGAAAGTTTATAGTGTAGTGTGATGTTTTACTTAGAGATTCACATAGGTACAGTGATATTGCTATTGTATTTATGTATTCTTTTAATTATTTGTATATTTTTATATTGGTATTGATAATACATCAGTAATTTATAATTATTTATATATTTCCGAGCTATTCCTTGATAAAAATTTAAAGTCATATTAAATGGGTGTTATCATCATCCTTGACAGCCTTTTTGGTTCTAGGTCTCTGTATGCTCAAGTCAGGTAAAAGGTCACCAGACAAAAAGATTAAGGAACAGATACAAATGGAAAAAGGTAAAAACTACACAGCATCTTACATAAGGAAAGCTCTGGCACACTGAAAATCGTAAGATTTTTCTTTTTAAAAGTACTCAACTTCTCTGATTTCTAATCTTATCAGTCAAGTTGCTACATGTGAGATTTTGATGTAGCAAATATAAAACTCAGGAAAAAAGCATATGTTTAAACCATCTCTCTCATTTGAAAATAGATGCTAAGAACTTGTGTCCCCCAAGCAGGCTGAAGTGTTAAAACATTAGAAGTTACCTTGTTACATGCAAGTTTGGCCAGTGGGCCAATCTCATGAGCTTTTGGCTCAAAAATTATACACAGCACTGCCCATGCAGTATGATCGTTTACTATTTTAACTTTGATAGTCTTCAGCTGAACAAATAAAGAGAGCTGTTTACTCACCCAGCCTCTCTCCTAGCCAAACAAGACTTCTTAGTGAACTAAAAATCCTTCTGTTTTCCTACCTGAGACCCTTAGACCAAGAAAACTCTCATGAAGAGAGGGAATGTTTTACCTGCATCACACTTTAATGCTGGTTTCCACAGAATGCTCTTGTTTGAAAATAGAGCACAGCTTCCCTGTCATGAAAATTTAAGCCCTTCTTAGATCTCAAATTTACATTTGCATACACTCAACAGGAGACAGATGAAGAATAAAAGAGCATGGGCAGAGCATCAAATCCAGAATAAGATAGATGAAGCTGATCCAGAAGGTGACTGAAGTTGTTGTTGATGTATATGAAGTAAAATACGGAGTGAGCACCATTTACTATTTGCTTGTTAAAAATCAACAAGCTGTTGAGGGTCAAGGATAGCCTATTTATCCTTTCTGTTTTCCCAGATGACCTCTAAAGAGCTATGTACTGTAAACATGAAATCGTAGAAAATATTTGCTTGTTTATATACTGTTAAGTATTTATAAAGCAATTGTTATTAATTTCCATGGGATATTGAAGATGATGAATGGTTACACCCATTGACTGTGAATTTCATTAATAGACTTCACGTGATATGTTCTATATAGGGCATGGATAAGTTTCTATCAAAATTCACAGTCTAAAATGCATGACTACCTTATACACACATGAAAATCAAACCACAGATTTTCTGAGCTTTCAAAACGTAAATTTAAAAAAAAAAAGACATGGTAGCAGTAAGGTGCAGTGAAGTAAAATTAATTTTATCATTAAAGTAAATGATATCTGGATTTGAGCCAGGAAATAAGGTGTTTTCACAATTAAGAAATCACCAATCGGTATTTGCCATGATGCTCCATTGCACAAGTCCCATTAGTCAGCAGGCAGCTGCATGCAGCTTCAACAGCAAAGATTACTTTTCATACTCCTTTTCACTGCTGCTGATTTCAGAGCAGTTACCCTGATTTGTTTGATAGAAGGATCAATTCTTTCCTCGAGTTTCCAAAGAAGAGGAGTATTACCTTCAAGCATTTTCTGCAGACTATTTCTCATGACATGAATGTTCTCAATGCCTATGAACTGAAACTTGATGTTGGAGTAGTTGTCTTCATTTTCATATCCCTTCCCTGCTGCTCTATTTGCCATTGCATTAAGCTGAAAAACATAGCGAAAAGTGGATGAAAACCAGAATCTTTTCAAAACAAACCTTGTGGTCTACAGCAATAAATCAGAGGAGTTTAAGTCAGGCACAAGTATGAAGCATTTGTCACAGTGTCAACATAAGGGGTTATGAACTGGGGATTTATTTACAGCCTATTGTAAGGTGCTGGGTTGCTGAGTCTCTGATATCCCTATTTCACATACTTTGAGTGAAACTTCATTAGTAAGGTTAAACACAAAAACCCCACAGCTTAGGTAGGGTTCTGCTGCAAGACCATGAAGTTTTTAATTTGGTTTTAAAAGGCTGTTCAGATTTTATATTGGATCAGCATAATGTTTACCAGCAGCATGTACCCAGGAGGCGGCAGTGTCACATCTGCCATGCCACTGTTTCACAGCATGTGCACACTGTAATGTTGCCCATTACTATATTTTACTGCTCAAATCATCCAAAAGCTGATACGTCTTATTTCTTTGAAGTCTGGAATAATGAAGAGGGAGTTGGAGTAGTTTTTCCTAATTTTATAGTATCTTCGCTCTTGTTGTGAAAGACCACAAAATATTTGAATTGACAACATTACTACAAATATTTTCCTCTGCAATGTGGTGCTATCAAATGAATTGTTGTGCTTCAGCAAAAATACTTTCAGCTGGAAGTATCAAATGTGTTACTTGCTTCCTGGCATGGGAAAGTTATTAAATACTTCTTTAGATCTGTTTTCCCAAGCATAAAATGAAGGGTGATTTTAATGCTTATATCCCCCCCTTTTGGAATCCTTGAGTGGGAAGGAAAACTTATCTGCCAGCTCCTTATGCCAAATTTCAATCTTTGGGATGAAAACCAGACTTGATAAAAACAAAGTACGTACTTTTACTTTATTAACCTATCTACTTTTTTAAAAGTTTCCTATAGCAAAATCCCACTGTGCAATGGAAAGAAATTGTCTTTTTGCATAAAGTCCCTGCTTTTCTGTAAAATGCATACTGTAAGGCGTGGGGACTTTTTAACTTCCCAAAACATATGCAGGCTCTGAGAATGACAAAGCAGCCAAAGTGGCAGAACCTCCACATCTCCAAGCACAACTAACAGTCTCTGCTTAAGAAAGATTTAAGAAATAAAGGATATAGAATTTATGAGGCATCAATTGGACAAAAAGTGACTCATCTTCATTTCAGTGAGAGCCAATGCTCGTGAAAAAGTTTAAAAAGTACCTCTTAGGCATTTGCCTAGAGGACAAGAGGCTATGCAGATAACTCTGTTTCCAGTTTATTTCCCAATAGTACCAGCACTATTGATTCACTGCTTCTGTGGTCACATCTGAAACTCAAATAATATAGTTTAGTACTTGGCTAATGGCATCATGGGATATACAAGAATGTCTGCTTTTCTGACCTCTTCCACCCCAAACGCACATACTCCCAATATACAATTTTAATTTGGAGCCAATGCACACAATTGGGGACTGACTGTCTGTTGTCAACTTCCCTCCAACCAAGATGAACAAGCCTAGCTTTTTTACGTTCAAAACAGGTTTCCAAGAACCTAACTTGATGCCTTAACTTTCAAGGGAAAGCTAAAATGTTACATTTGTGAGCCACCATTAGGAATTGAAACATTGCATAAATTTCACGATACAACAGAAGGAACCACACTCTGCACAGGAACCTGGGCAAAACATCAGCATTTTTGATTTATTCAGATCTTGGGCAAAATTTCTTTTAACTTGCAATATGCAGTTTAGGAAAGAGCACAAGCAAAAAAAAAAAAAAAAGAGATTCTTGTCTATCAACCAGCAGTCTGCTGATATTTTGACTATCACTGAACAATAAAAAAAACATACAGCCTGTGAACAACATGTCAGTTAAGGACAGAGTCCTCTGTGTGACTTGCTACAAAGATATAAATTATCTGCTGAATCCTAATCTTTCTCTTTTGAAGTTGACATCAGGGCTTTTGTATAAACAAAACGAGGCAGTCTCTCTTTCAGTAGCCTCTACCTTCAGGAAGAAAGATCTGTACATGAGTCTCAGCTACCATAAACCCCTGAAACCCTAAATGAAAAACTATCTATCTAAGAAACCTAGTACTCAGCACATAAATACCATTAACTGTTTCTGCAGCAGAGCAATTTTATCACAAACATCCTTTCTTAAAAGACTATATGAAATAGTGCTCTTGAAAAGTAAATAAATACAAGGTTAAATTTGCAAGGCTTTCTGACACTCATTTATTTTAAATACTGTCAGTTGCCAAACTTTGCAGCTGCCACAATATTTACTAACAAGTTTTCCACATCATCTACCAAAATTCCATCTGTTGCTCTTAAAGTAATTGTGAAGCTCTCTAAACTGCGCATGTCCTTGATTAATCTCAGAGAATATGAGGATACAGTTTCTAAAGGTAAAAGACCTCACTTGCAAGATTTCCTGGCATTTTCTTTAATCTGAAGGACAACCAAGTCGTGTCTTGTTACACAGATTATAGAACTAATGTGTCTTACTCATAAACAGTAAGTTTATATTAGCTTCTTCTGTGATCACATAAAGGAATGACTGTGGCCTAAGCAAAATTGCATTTGGTCATCCTGATATATCCAAATTAAGTGGAAACAGCTGTCTCCCACAGACAAAGCTTTTGTTTTGAAAATTATCAAGTGCAGTGGGGGAAGAGCACTTGGGAATGTTGAATTGAAGACCCCATCAACATTCATGATCTTTGCAAGGAACTAGCTCTTATAAGAAATGAGGCAAACAGTTTTTTAGCCTCCTACAGGAATGGGAAGCCTTCCACCAGACTTGATATTTTATCTTTACATTTATTAAAGGTTCCCTGAGGAATGCCAGGAACGGCTTCCACCAATACCTATCTCCTGCTGTATGTTCTAGATTTATAAATGAATAATCAGGTGCAAAACTGTAACAAGGCTGGATTTGGCTGGATCTGGGATCACAGGAGCTTTGTAGATCTGTCCATTTTTGCAGCACAGAGAGAAGTAGGAATCTGGTACACAAATGTTACATTAAAACCTGTTTTTACTGAGAAGCTCAGTGAAAACAGTGTTCTTCTCCTGACTAGCTCCTGAAGAAGCCAGCTTTGCTGGAAATATGCTAGCATTCATGGCTAAGGGAGCCAGTTTCAGTCTCTCCACACCCTCCAAAAAGTATGGGCTTTTTTCACTGCACACAGAAGGTGTCTCAAAGTAATTTACCAGAAAAATTTAAAAGATGGGTCCTTCCTGTTAATACCTGGTAAAACTATTAATAGCCAAGTCAGGAAGTCATTAGTAATAAATATCATCAGCCAAAGACTGCCTTAAATAGGAAAGAGTACCAATAGCATCAGACAGGAAACAGGCTGTAACTATTATTACATGTAGAAAACTGTTAAACGAACATTATTTAGGCAGCTAGGTCTGAGCTTTATATCTAATGCCTATTCTGAACACAATGGTACCAATCCTTTCCTACAGCTCACTACAGTTCCCTTGCTTCAGGGCCACAAGCAGGGTGGTAGCATCCTCGTCTTCCCAATAGGAGAGGGAATTGAAGGTCAAAGCAGTCCCCAGATTACACAGTCCTTGGTGTGACTTGGGTCAGTGAGACATCCCTGATTTTCTGGGTGCTGCCTCCCATTAGAGCTGTGAGCACTCACAGCACCTTCCCACCAACACCCATGTCTTCAGCCCATCACCAGCCATGTAGGTTCCTTGTATCTGCTCCAGCTCTGCCAGGTTTGCCCTTCCTCACTCAATTTCTTGTGTTTCTCAGCTTTACCCACCTTGTCCTTTCAGGCTCTGTCCTCTGATCTCAGGGTACTGAACCAGCTTCCTTGTTCCTTTTCCTCAAACATTTATTCTCATTTTCCCTTTTCCCATGCTATAGCTAATCCTATACCTACAAGGGATTTTGTGAAGATTTGCCTCTTTAGTTTCTTTTCTTCAGAGGCTTTGGTAATTTCAAGAGGAAAGCTGCTGATAGTGTAAGAAAGAACATATCCCTACACCCACCTCCAGATACTGAAGTCTCTCTAGTCTTTATCAGCTTGAGCTGTTTGCTAGCACAATTTGGACACAATGGTTTTTTTAGCTTCCAGCTTCCTCTAGATCATTGTTGAGTTTCTATATTTCTGCATAGTGGTTTTTTTTTCTAAAGCTTTTATCGTGGCCAGAGGTTTTTAATCAGTTATACAGATATGCCATCTGATGTCACTATTTATCACTTTTCAGATCCTCTCTCAAAACCACAGAAGTGCTGGAGATATTCAAAGGTCTCCTCCATTCTTGTGACCTCAGTAACCGGTCTTTCCTTAGCCTTGTGCAGAGGTCATTGAAATTCTCTCATTTCCAGGAGAAATCATGCATGGAAAATTACAGTGTAAGCAGGCAGAGGTTTGCAACATTACAAACAACTGTAAATACATTTTATGATGGGAATTACTTTTTGCCAGTTTGATCAGAAATATATTTACTTGATAGCTCCTCTGTGTGTGTAAACAGTTACAATTACACATTATTTACTTTTCTGTATCTTGACATTTTGCTAAGCACAAGAAAAGAGAAAGGTTCAGTGTAAAGGAGAAAATTCTCCCGGAGATAATAATAACGTGGTCAAGGTTCCTAGTTAAGATTCCCCTGATAAATCTTCATGTACCTGTGGAGTTACACGGGTGCAACTAAGATCAGAAGTCACTTGGTCAGTCACTTAGGTTGTGCATCTTCCCTAATGTATTTAGCCCAGACTCAGTCTTGCTATGTGCAAGAAATTCAATATACTTACTTTGGGCCGAGTGTCAACAACATATATGAAATCACTTCCTGGATTTGCTTTTCTAATGGCCTGGAGCATCTGTTCATCCTCAAGGCATCGGGCACTGAAGCCAGATAGAGGCTGGCTGCTTCTACATATGGAGGCCTGCAGAAAAACAGCCAAACAAACAAACATAATTATAAAGTAGAAATTATTTAGCATTCAGAAGCATTTAGAAAACCAGATCATCAGATGTTTGCATAGATGTACAATTACATGAGAAGGGCAGAATGGTAAAATTAACTACATGTTAATAAATACATCATTTTTTAAAAAGCAAGGAAATATTAAAACAATACAACCCCATTGGCCCAAGTCTAGTCTTCAATCCCAATTTTAGAGCTATTTTAAGCACTGTATTTCCCTAATGTGGAATAACTCCTGAAAGGTGATATCTCGAGGATGAGTACAGCCTTGCAATCGTGAGAATGCTGATATAACATAAAGGGTAAGCCTTTTTGCACTGTCACTCACACTTACCAGGTATAAGACTGATTACACCCAACTGACACCAGTGCCTGCTTTACTAAACAGCCTGACACCATGAGTCCAGGAAACAAAAATGTACAACATGCAGCCAGATCACTAATGGTTGTGCATTTTTAGCACTGCCTCTGGAAAAAGACCTTACTGCACAAGAAGTGGGTCAGGCAGTCTGACTCCTGGAGTACTTGTATTAAGCAGGGCTACTGAAAGAGGCAAGAGAGTTTCTCAACACACCCATCAGGATAAGACCTCCAGAATACCTCCAGAAAAGAAGCAATACAATGTGAAACGGGGGAGCAGGGAGATTTCTATTTTTGCTAGGCAGAGGGCAGCTAGATTTGTAGAAGGCAAGGGGATAATATATGCACTTTCTAAACACTGAACACAAGCATGAAGAGAATCTGCCTGCTGAAGGTCACAACCTGTGCAAACTGTCCTACCGATTATTTATTACTGTGAGAAAGGACATGCTTTTGTCAGTCACGTCTTTGAACTATCAGTAGTTAGTAAAGTTTGGGTCTTTAAGAGAGAAATCCTGAATTGTGTGAGGATCTGTTCATACCTCATTAATAGTTTTGCAAACAGATTATTGTTATTTAGAGTCTAGCATTCTGATCAGCACATATTCCAGTGATTTATTACATGCTATTGCATAAGCTGAACAGACAGTTCCAGGCTTTGATCTTATCATATTCATACAGACTGAGTAAGGCCCAGAGGTGCCATATCACCACTGAATTTGTCAGGACAAAGGAGCTATGGGAAAGTTCTGGATATGAAAGACTGAATGAGTGGTGACGCCTATTAATGAACTAACCACACTAACCAGACGACACTAATAATTTTTGAATTATTAAAATAAACACTGATTATTAAAATAAACACTGATTTCTTCTTGCAAAACTTTACTAGAAGAATTATGAGTTTAAAGCCAAAATAAGCAACCACTTCAAGGCTGCAAATTCACACTTACATTGTTACCCTTGCAGTAGTAGGAAAGAGCTGGAAAACGCCTTCGGCTCCGAAATTTAGAACTCCCCACTATGATGTGTGCAGTTGCAGATTTTGGTACATAGATTTCTGTAGGATAGGAGTCACAGACCTGTGAAAGGAAACTCTGTTTGTTTGGTCTACAATGTACAAGTAACATTAGCCATGTCCACAGCAAAACCAAAATATCAAGGAACTCAAACCTCAAGGAATATTCTGTCATTATTGTATACATATCACTGACATTGCTCAAAGCATTCTTTTGAAGCTGGAAAGTATTAATCCTAACTTACATGTGGCAAAACTGAAGCAAAAGAGTTGAAGGGCTGTATTTCCAAACATTAATTCATGCCTTATTGAGAACAGACAGGTTTAACACACATTCATACCAGAGAAGATTTATCATTATTTCTAGCAAGATTGTATTTACAACTGCAGTGTCCTTTGTAGCAGAATTTGGGAGTAAGGATGAGTATGGGTGAAGTTCTCAAGCATTCTGCTATAATGGGAGAGGACAATGGAGCCAAATTTTCCAGAAAATCTGATAATAAATAAAAAAGAACAAATATAGGGACTTGGAGATAAGAAATTATGCCACATGAAATGAAGTTACCAAAAGGCAAGCAGGCCTGACAATGCCTACCACTTCTGAGAGGAACCTGGTGAGCCTCCAAAAAAAGCCTCAAATTCCATCTAGAGACAAGTGAGACCACAGATGGAATCCTGATTTAACTCCCTTTTACCAATATTGCCTGTAGCATTCTGACTGGGGTCAAAAGGATATCCAGTACCTCCCTTTGAACTTCTGAGATGACTAAAGCACTAAGGATGAAATTATTTTCTGAAAGAGTCAGAGTTACACAATGAAGGAGAAAGAAAGGGCTTGTGATTACAGTTGTTGCTGTGATGAACTGGATTTTATTCATGATGACATTTTGCCTACACTTTATCTTAAAAGAGATCAAACATTTTTTTCCACTCATTTTAACAAAAAGAAAACAAACCCTGACAGCACATTCAGTCTTCTCTGAGAACTTCACAGTCCTTCCTTAACATGGATATGTTCCAGCAACAGTGCTTGGACAAACTTTCTTCAAAAATACCTGTTATTTTTTCTCAAAATTAATTAACATTCTATGGTCTTCAATCATACAACACTGAATGAGGCAGGACAGCAGGCAGCTAGGAAGATATATGATCTATAAGATGACTGTGAAAACCACTGACAGTCAATCACAGATGCTTCTGGGAATAGCCAGTGAGGAAAAAATATTGCCAAGCTCACTATTTTGAGTAATTTTTTTATCTTAAAATGTCTACGCAGTAATTTTACATAGCCCTACATGTCAGGGAAACTCTTATTCACACACATAACATTAGGTATGACTTAAACTTCTTCCCAGGCAGCCAAACCTTAACATTTAAAACACTGTGGATATATTTTCTGTGTTTCACTTCCACATCTGTCAAATGAAGACACATCCTTTCTCTCACTGTCTTTGTGCCATTTTTATGCGAAATAGTAGAGGAACTGCACCTTACTATGTGTGTATACAGCGCTGAGCACAAAGAGATGCTGCCACTAAAGACTACAGTAGTCCACTGTCAGGCTGCTGATTTATTGTACAGCCAGCCTCTGTAACAGAAAAATCACAGCAACTCACTCCGTAGTCTCTGTTTACATCACTAATCTGCCAATAGTTGTTTGGAACACCCATCCGGTTATATTCTTCATTGAGGTCCACAAGCGTCCAGCCTTGTTCTCGTTCTTCTTTATCTAATTTTGGATTGAAGGAGAAGCAATACAGCTCTTCATATTTTACTGAAAAAAATAAGCAAAGAAACAGAAACAGTAAACAACTTCAGATTTCTCATCCTGAAATCACACTTCAAAACCAGAACTTGGTGTTGACCTTGATGTAGTTTCATATAAAACAGTACACTTTGCTTTACAAAAGCATATATCCCGTTTCATATCTACTGTCAAGCAAACTTTGAAAGTACGTGCTCTTCTGTTATTTGCATATGTTGCAATGTATGTGCCTCAATAGAAGTGCTACTTAAAATATACTGTTCTGCTAGTCTTCAGTAGATTTGTAAAAACCTTCCCCAGCACAAAGACAAAATGTCAGCGATATGCTTTCATCCACAGAAAACTGAAGCCAGTGCCAGAGTAAGCACTTGTTCTTCAAAACAATTTGCTATCTAGAAGTAGTTTAGAAGTCCCTTTAAATATAACATCTGTCCTGTGGCAAAAACAAAAGATATGAACAACGGACTATGAGGCACATTATTCCAAAAATGAAAAGAACTCAGTAGTCTTTGTCCTTAATTAGGAAGGTTTCCAATAGATCCAATGAAATCTTGGTTTTGTGGACTGCAAATTCTGTCCTTGAACTATTAGCAAATGCATTTTAGATACACATGATGTAACAACACAAAAGAAGTATATGCTACATCAATCATTCTATCATGACCAGGAAGTTGTTTAAGTAGCTGTGCCACCTGTTCTCCTCAACCACGTTCCATGTGTGAAAGTTTGGTGGTGCTGGAGTTTTTAACCTTTTTAGGAGTATATCTGTATTTAATGTGTGTCTTAATCCTGGTGATCAGCAGCAGCCACACACCACTCCCATTGAATCCCAATTGTTACTGACATGAGTAACTATCCAGCACACAACTTGAAATTAATATTCTCATTGATACTTTAGATACAGCTGTGTCACAAGGGCATATTTCATTCCGTTGCTCAAAGTTCCTTAAAACTTTCTGATCAATAGATCTTTAACTTTAGAACTGCAGTAAATCACAAGCTGAGTCCTCTCTGATTTCATAGTTCTCCACTGATACACTTGCTCTGTAATCAGTAAATTTAAATACTATACTTCCTTTTCTAATAACACATACCTAATAAGCAGAATCTAGTACAGTACAGTGTTCTGGACTGTGCAGAACTTACAGCTATAAAAATAATGAACACAACCTCCCACCCCCACATTAATAGTAACAAGGCTCCCATTAATAGTAACAATAGTGACGAAAGTGTTCAAATATTAGTAGTCACTGCCTTAAAGCTCAACTACCACATCTTTGCCAGTACTTATAGGTCCTTTCCCAATCTTTCACAGTTATTTTGCCATAAACATCTGCAATCCTGCTATTAAACATGTAGTATCTTATGGTCAGCTTGTTTCACAATACAGCTTAATTAAGCAAAAAGGCCAAATTCAGCTGACAGCTTGACCTTATTAAAATTCTAGCAAAGTTAAAATCAAGCATAACATTCACCTTTAATGTAACTAGGACATCAGATAGCATAGAACATGTTAAGCCAGTACACAACCTGAGCTTCACTCAGGAATGAATGAAAAGAACAGTCAGAGAATGGAAAGTAGAGCCTGAATGAGTCAAATTATCTGCCCATGGAGGAAAGCTTACCTTCTAATATACTGAGTAACTCTACGACCTAAAGAAAGTGCAGCTTCATGCCCTGACAAAATGACACAGCAGAGCACTGTCAGGATACATGTGACTCAGCTTGAATCAGAGCTTTCTAATTTTGAGTAGGCAAGATTTTATCCTGTCTCACATCACGGTCAGATAGCTTGCTGGAGAAGGAAAACTACTGTGCAGCTAAATTATGCAAAGAGCTAATTCTACAGTGCTGTTACTGCATTTTCTTTACTCAAACCTCCTTGTACATTGCAGTCAGTCACTAAACTTGTATTGAGGGTCCTCAGCTACTCTTCCTTTCATCATTCTGGTGCATAGCAGCACATGCACCTCCTCCTGCCTCCACAGAAAAGGATTACAGGATCACATTCCTTCATGCACTGCAGGTGAGGTGCATGGAATGAATTCAGATTTTTGTCAGCAGAACCACTGACTGAATTTGTCTAATTGTTTTAAATTTCTCTGGTTACTTTCATCCTGCATCACCTAGCTTACCAAGTTACTTCTGCTACAATTATATAGTACTACTGCTACTAATAGTACTTTATAAAGTTCAGAAGTTGTGCTGGTGTGCAATCTTTTCCCCTCTCCACAGCAGATAAAATTGCTACTCTCCTAACAAGAAAAAATTAAAGCCAGTGTTGTCAGCTTTGTAAAGACTATAGCAGACAATTTCTTTGCATACTGTTAAAATATTAGTAAAGAAGAAAAGTTGGTGTTGTATTTCTAGAGTTATGGTTTAAAATAAACAAACCAGAAGCTTTGTCAGTTGGTTCTTATGGCAGCACCGTGCAGAGAGGAGCTGTAATGCAGGCAATCAGATATTGGGCTTTGACGCAACATTTGGTTTTTCATTGAAAAGGGGAAAAGTTTCAAAAGGATCTTTAACTGAATTCATAAATTCACGTGGGGCATATTCAAAATGTAGATAATAAAAGGCCAAAACACGGACAGCCCAATGGAATAAAACAACTACTTGCTGCAAAACCTTTCACTGATTTTAAGGAATTTCTGCACAGCACAGAAAGTCAAAATGCAAATCTTGACATGACCACTAAATATATTGTAGTTTTTGTCACAAAAGGGACATGGAAGTTCCCTGAATTTAGAGTATTCTCCTAAATTTACATTTACACAAGGCATCCAGCAAAGGATTTGCACATAAAATAGCATTATAATATATTTTATGGCCCATGATACCCGAGAGTATTATTTAAAACAGAAGTTCATCTCATACTTTATGGAATGAACTACTTGTTATAATGAGCTTTCTTCATTGTTCCACAAATTATTATTTTAATATTTCTCTCATAACATCTCTAATGAACCTTTTTTTCTTAACCTGCAAAGAACAAAGATGCAGATACATTTCTTCCGCTGAATTCTCACTCTTCAGGATGAGAATTGATTTTTGTGCCATTTTTTTCCCGTACCTGGTCGAGCCAGACGGATCAGAGATATGTAAACATCATGGCAGTCTCGTTCCTGAGGGATGACCAGCTGGATGACCTGGAAGTTCTTGCAGCGGATCAGTAATGGGCAACCAGTGGCAGTGGTGGCCTGCTTCTCAATAGAGGAAATTTGGCTGTGGAGAACCTGCAGGGAATTGAAAACAGTTATGCTAATCAAATTTTTAAGAAGAAAAGTAATTATTTATAATGATGTGGCAGGGCAGGCACAGTAGCTTTCACAACTGTTTGAGAAAATCCCATGCTCCTCCTCTTGTAGTTTGGTTCCTATCTCCAACTTCAGGCTCAAGCAGCTTGATACATCACTGGCAGACAAAGAGACATTTCTAGAGTGTTTCAGCTGCTCAAACACCAGCCTGCTCATGTTATCCAAATCTTTTTGTTTGTTTGCTTTAGTGTAAGCTAGAGGTTGTCAAAGCTCTTTTCAGCTGTTTGCACAGTGAAAAGATGAAGCAGCATCAGTTATACAAGACTAAAATATTGTGCCTCCGCATGGGCAGAATGGTAATGCTGGTATAATTTCAAATACTGCATCAAGTGACATGAAACATTACATTAAAAATCTGGTGAGGAATAGTGGGACCAAAGGAAGATGGTGTGAATTAGTGCAAAAATGGACAAGGGAAGCATAATTAAGCTTCATTAAAGAATCTCAAATGTGTGACACTGAGCAATAGATGTACCTATATATGTACACGTGTGCTGGTTTCGGCTGGGGTAGGGTTAATTTCCTTCACAGTGGCTGGTATGGGACTGTGTTTTGGATTTGCACTGAACACAGGGTTGATAATATAGTGATGGTTTTGGTATCGCTGAGCAGAGCCAATGCTTCTGCAATGCTGGCAAGGAGACTGAGAGTGTAGGGGGGTTGGGAGAAGACACAGCCAGGACAGGTGACCCCAACCAACCTAAGGGATATTCCAGACCATATGGCATCATGCTCACTGTATAAAGTGGGGGGAAGGAGGAAGGGGGAGGGACGTTGGGAGCTGATGGTATTTGTCTTCCCAAGTCACTGTTACCTGTGATGTGGCTTTCCTGGAGATGGCTGAACAGCTGCCTGCCCATGCGAAGCAGTGAATTAATTCCTTGTTTTGCTTTGCTTGTGTATGTAGCTTTTGCTTTCCCTATTAAACTCCCTTTATCTCAACCCATGAGTTTTCTCACTTTTACTCTTCAGATTTGCTCCCTGATTCTGCTGGTTGGGGGAGTGAGTGAGCAGTTGCATGGGGTTTGGTCAATGGCTGGGGTTAAACCATAATAAAATGCAACATATATTATCAATCAATCAAAATAGTTAATTCAAAATACTACTTTATAAAAAAATTAAAATATTAAACCAACAACATCACTTATTCAACATTAGCAGTAAGGGAGAGCGGGAAGAATTGACAGAGCCAAGAGAGTTGTTCACATTCAAGGCATTTCTCCTCAGTTCTTCCTGCATGATAGTAGCAACAGTTCAGCTTTACAGCAGCTGCTCCTCAGTCTATCACATCTGGTATTCATATAGTGAAGGCCCTTCTACTCCTCTTACTGTACTGTACTACCTAGAATCCAGTGAAAATTTTCAAAAATTACTAGGCTGGAACTTCACATGGCCTGATAAAAACATCCATATGAGCTAATTTACTATGTTTAAAGTGTTTTGGAAGTAATTTTCAAATTACCATCAGTAAAGTGCCAAGCACATACAGCTAACTGAAAAAACAAAAATTCATACCCAGGTTTCTTTGCGAGTTTCAGATCCATTCTCCACAAATATGACATGGGTAGCTGTTAAATACAAGGTTCCCAGCACAGCCCTTCTTGAAGATAAACGATCGAGTAACCTAACATTTTCCACCTATACAAAAAAGTGACAGAGGAAAAAAAAGAAATAATTAGGCTATAACAGAAAACTCAATAGCGAGAGCTCAGTGTCCACATTTTGTCTATTACAAAGTTCTTTTCAGCACAACATGAAATATCAAAGTAGTATAGCTGTATGAGACAATGTGATTATGTGATCTATTTTCAGATCTTCCTTAACGTTCCTTTTTTCCTCTATCTTATGGTACCTCTGTACCAAAAACCTGTCACCAAACACTTCCAAAGACAATTTCTCACTTGAGCTCTTCATTGTGATCTCATCTTACCAAAACCCTGTGACAGCAAGTCAGGGCCTGTCCTTCAGCTAAACTCTAGCTCCATGTTTTCCATTCAAGTAATTTCAGCTAAATTAAAATAATAATAATAAGCAGGAGATAATAGTGGTAGAGTGTATTTCTTAAATGGGCCTCACTCAGGCAAATTTTCTCCCATGCAAATCTCTGTTAAGATTTAAAACAATGTTAAAAGAGTTAAAAGAGTTTAAAAGAGTTAAAAAGAAACATTTTGGTGCTTGTCCCTACATTCTTGTTCGGGCTGACAGCAGAGGTCACGCTGGAAGTTTTTTCCTTCAGTCACTTTTCAACAGGACTCATGAACTCTACTTCCACTGCTCTCCCACCTTGGGCACAAAATGGGCATTTTGTCTTTGCTGTACTCCTGGCAACACGACAGTCCATAATGTGTTATTAATTCTCAGATCACCAGCTTGTAACTTGTACACCACTAATATTTTGTATATGGCATGTGCTATAGGCACCTGTTACAGGTAGGAATGAGATGATGTTTAAGGTCCCTTTGAACCCAAACTATCCTATGCTTCCATGATTTCTGATGGAGAAACTAGAATAATAAAAAAACCAACAAGTCGGGTATTCAGTGGGATAAAACCTGCCCAAACCAGTTACCAATTTTCTACCATGGTTTTGATGGATTTCTTACTACAACAATTTTAAAACCAAAATTAGTTGGTTTTCCTGAAAAACAGAATGCCAGCACCTGAGAATTACATACTTGCAATGTGTATTCCAAATACATTGCACTATCTGAAAAATAGGAATAAAGAAAACCTTAAAATGAAAAGAAGCCAATTTAGTAGCAAAATGCTTAAAATCAAACAATTATTAAAGCAGAGTCTTCTCCCTCAAGGCCAGTTACAATTTGTTTTAAACAAAAATAAAACAACTAGAAAGTATGGATGAAGTCTTTTCCCAGGGCCATCTACTTCAGAGGTCATATATTGGCTTGAGAAGGAAAGGAAGGAATACAGCATTAACCCAGCAAGCATTCAGTAGTAAGCAAAAGAGGAGGGATGATACAAAAGAAAAATGTAGGCAGCGCCCTTCTAAAAGGAATCCACAAAAACAATAAAAATCAGCTTTGTCTGGATGAAAGAGGTCCCTCCACTGCAGTCCAGCCACCAAGGACTCTGCTGCACAGGCACTGATCTTGCACAAGGCACTCATCACTCCAGCCTACAAAGTGAGCTAGCTTGGGCCATGAAACACAAGCAAAGCAGGCATCCACACAGCAGGGCAGGGCTGAGGGATGAATTTCCAGACCTCCTAGGTCACATCCTTCCCCACTCATCAATCAGAGCCCCATGACTGAAAAATGCTAACCAACAAAGCTCCTCTTTGGTTGTGGTTTGGTTTTTTTTTTAATACAGAGCTACAAATAAGTTAAAGGTTGGATCTGAATGAATAGGAATAATTGCAGTAAGAGTTGTGTGGTAAGTCTGATTTCATCAAAGCAAATGCAGGGACTGCACCGGGGGAGATCAGAATCCACCTCTCCCTGCAGTTTGTCTCCCAAGAACAGACAGTTGGACCAGCTGAGGCTAGAGTATGTACTCATGCTCCCTTGGGATCTTAGCCCAGCTCTGGGGCCTTCCTAAGCTGAGCTCATACCTTTTAATAGCCATAACTGTGTTTACATTCCATTAATTTTATTAAATAACATTTTGAATCTCTGTAACCTATTGGCATTAGTATAACACCCCGTGGGAGTGAACCTCACATTTCAGCTATGCATCGTACAATAAAATCCCTTCCTCCAGCTCTTTTTGAATCTGCCACCAGTAACACGCCATAGGTGCTGTTACAGATCCTTCCCTCCATCCTCATGTTCCAAGAGTGAAGAGCCCAACTTTATGTAGTTGTGACCTTTATGGAAGCTACTCCAGACAAGCTCTTCCACACTTTTCATTGTTCTACATGAGGTCTATTTCCTGAGATGAGGCCAAAAGTGTGAACAGAATTCAAGAGTTGGATGCACGACAGGTTTGTGTAGTTTGTTTAGTGGAATAGTGATATTTACTGTTTTGCTTTCTATTTAGTTTTTAAAAGTTTTCAAACATTGCTTGCTTTTTTGTTCTCAGTATAACGAGACATTGCTGCAAGCCCCTACAACAATCTTTCCTTTCTCCTACCTTGACTAACATCAGCACTATCAGTGAATTTTGCATTGCCAGTGAAGTTTGGCATCTCCTCTCCTCCCTGTATTTTTCAAAGCATTAGTAAGTTGAACATCGCAGACTCTTACAGATTTGTTGGATCTCTAGTGATGAGTTCCCTTCACTACAAAAATGAAAATATACTCTTACTACTTGTTCCTTAATTTTAATTAGTTATTACTGAGAGGCCTGAATGTTTTATCCTATGATACTTCAGTTTCTTAAGATCCTCTGATGAATTACATGCTCAAATGAGTTTTGGAAGACCAACTAGTTTCTACCAATTGGAACACACTTTTCCATATGTTCAGTTATTTTTTCAAGGAAATTTTAGAGATTCTGGGTTCCTCTATGAAAGCTATGCTGATTCTTCCCCTTTTTATCATACTTATCCATAAATCTAATTATTTGGAAAGGGTCTTAGAGAGCATTGCAGTTCCTACCAATCTCTCAGATTACTGTCATATTTACCACCTCCATTTCTTTCAGACCAGGAACCTTTAAACATCATTACCAGTTTTACAGTTTTGTACTTTAGTTCTTTTAACTTGTATGGATGCCATCTTCTCCTAGTAATTTTTTTACTGTTCATTGTTGCCAGTTTCTTCTAAAATCTCTTCTTATAATGCCTTTATTGGTGACAAATCTTCTGATATGTTCTTGACTATATGCCCAGAATGCACATATCTCTAAACACCTTCCTTACTTTGATCATTTATTAATCCTGTAGATTTTCCGTCAGGATTTTACTCACTGAAAGACAGACTGAAAACTACTTTACTAATATTTTTTGCCAAGTTGTTCTTCAAAATCTTTTTTGGCCTGCTTTCTTTTGTTTATATATTTAACTTGTTTACACTTTATTTTCCTCCTTAGGCACAAACTCAACTTCAAGAAAGCCCTTTTACTTCTAATAAAAGAAATCCTTTTAGTAAGAGTCATCCTTTTACTCCTTCACCCTGCCATTTAGCTATGCAAACCTTTTTTTGGGACTTTTCAAGACTTTCTCTGGAAGTAAACTTGCAGTGAGCTCCCACATTTAAACAATCTTCATGACTCCTATTAAACATTTAAACATTTTAAATTTTGGCTCTCTTTCTTTTTTATGTAGTTTTCTCTTAGAAGTTAAGCACTGCCATGGGAGATTTTGCCCCCCTTTTTTTTCCTATTTCAAAGTAGTGCATCTACTCTTGACATTAGATGCTGTCACACAGAGGTTCTAACTGTATTTTGAAACAGATCTTTCTTTAACTAAGACCAGGTCTTAGGGTCTTAGAATTATTTCAAATTACCTTCTTTTTTTTTTCAAGATAAATGAATAGTCTTTGTATAAGCAATCATTTAAAAAACAATCATTTAAAAAACATGAGATTTTACTCAGAATCACAACCCACAGCCCATTTACCCAACCTCAACTGGAAAATTATGTCTCCCACTGCCATTGCATTTCCTGTCTTCATGCCTTGCTTGATCTTATTTAGGTTTTCATGGGCAGTGCCCCTATTTTGGTAGGATGGTCTTTATTACAGTCCTAATATTGTACTGCAGTCCTGTGATGCTAAGGTTCTACTTTTCTTATTTAATCATGTAATTTCAATATGTAGGGACTCTTGGCTTTTGTGGTGTAGTTAATGCATAAGATTCGACTGCATTTACTTCAAGACAAAAGAAACCTGATCTTTGATGGGCATGACTTTACCTGTATTTTCCATGTAATATGTCACCAGCATGCCTGTTCACATTGATTGTTTTTCTTCCATTAAGTTTCTAACATGCTTATTATATCAACATTCTTATTTATAACCAAGAACTTTAATTTCAACATTTTTCTAGACTTTTAATATTTCTAGTGAAACACATATGTGGTCCGATCTTTATTTGCTGTGGTTAGGCGATTTCTATTTATAGAGAACATAAAAACTTTTATGCTGACAACTATTTTGAGACACAGTACAGCATCCAAAATATTATACATTTTCTGCATTCTAACAAGTTCTTCTTAGTTTTTCAGTACTTCAGCGTGGATAAGTACAGTTCAGAACGAATCTTCCTACCAGGCTCGACATGGAAAATGTATTCTGAGAGATGATGCTCAACTGACTTTTTAGGAAGGCCTTATTTCTGCTGACCCCAAAGAATACAGTAAGAATCAGGTAAAATTACAGAGAGCTTCAAAATCTGATTCAATAAAATTTAGCATAATTAGTTGATTAACCTTGCCTAGTTCTCAGGTGGTATGTGTCAATCTGTGATTATAATATGAGGAAACAAAAGCAGGTTTACTAGTAACTTGCTTCATGACTAACCTTATCATGCCTAACACCATTTCTAAAAAGAAAGGGAACTGCTTAAGTCTAAACTCTACCTGTCTAGAGTCTTCAGATTTAGTCTTCAAATTCACAGTTCTGATTTATAGTAAGTAAGTGGCATGAAGTGCCTTCAGGAGCAGTAATGATCTCTAAACTCTCAGAGCTTGTTCTTAAAATTCTTTGAATGACCTCCTGCATGGATTTAGATGGTTTTCATCTGAGCTCCATCTGTGTTTCTTCCGCCTAGATTCCAGTTGCTCAAACTTTCTGAAAAAGCAGCTTTGTTTCACCCATGGGCGGGAAAAAAAGAAAAGTAAAATAGAGCTACCCTCAATCTTAGATTTCATTCTGCTGATCAAAGGATTCGGAGAATGATCTTTCTTTCTTCTTCTGCATCCTCCCAATCAGGAAAAGAAAGCAAAGTCCAACAGTATATGTAAACTGAGAGGGTTTGGGAATAGAGGGGATGGGAATGTATTCGTTTTCACAAGAGGGGAACACACATTGCAATAGTGCTTTGGAAGAAAAGGAGTTTTTCTATCTAAGAAGGCACAACATGCTGAGAAACCAGAATTAATAGCCAAAATTTAAACTAAATATTAGAAAGAGATAATACAGTAATTACTTTTCTTTTTTTTTCTCAAAAACAATGCTCCATTTTTTCATCAAAATTACTGTAGACTTTATTGGAGAATGTAGAAAATTATGCATGTACTGAACATGTCAGAAAAAAGCAGAGATCATGCACATGTGCTTTGTCTAAAAGGAACAGCTGGTGGGAGAGACAGATCAGAAAACACAAGTCTGTAAAGCTGAGAGCTGGAAGACCTCAAAGAGTTAAAAGGAAAGCATTAGCCAAGGCAGTCTAGAGAGTGGCATCTAAGTTTTTAAAACTTCAATAATTTAAATAATTATTTTGAAGCTCTTGCCCTTGTCTTTTTTCTTCCCTTTTTTTTTAAATATTTTTTAATTTTTATCTTTTTTTCTGATGACAGTGGTTGTCTAGGCCTAAAGAAAAGGCCTAGATTGCCAGGAGATTTATTTCAATGACCACAACCCCTTACATGGGGATAAATAAAGTTGGCCAGAAGCTCTATTTTCAATGCAACACAGATGACAGAAAAAAGAAGCAAAAATAGAAGTTAAAGGGAACAGATTAAGAACAGATGGAAGGCACTTTTTACTCAAAGAATAAATATGACAAATGACTTACGAACAAGGTTGCCAGGAGGTCATTTAAGAAAAAAATGTCATATTAGGGAAAATCATGGGCCAAAGTTTTATTCAGGCACAACTCCCACCAGTTTCAATGAGACTCCCACCTAAAGAAGAATGGCAAGTATATGACCCTGAAAGCATTCGGAAAAGTTTGCGTGCCAAAATGTTATTCCTAAAAATATCCATGGACCCTAATTTGTTTTCATTTTTAGTACAGATTACTTTTTTAATAAGCTTTGACTGCACAGCCTATTTTTGAACACTTTTTGAATACGCTACCTTCGTCCTCACTTCTTTAAGCTCTTTCAGTGTCTCCAAACATGTCAGCATCGCAAAACAGGGCAGAAATTACTGCTACTGTTTCAGGCTGTTCACAACTCCACATGGGAAAGCTTTTTCAGATAAATGCAGGATCAGTTCTGACTGTGGGCTCAGGCTGAGCAGGGAAAGGAGAGAGAAGCAAAACTGTATGGCAGATTGGCCAGAACTGGAGCAAAACTCAGTCTCACACCTCTCCACAGCTTCCTGTCACAGTGAAGTTCATGTGCAGCAGGGAGATGCTATCTGACACAAAACGGTCTCTACCGTAGGATTTTCAAATAAAATGAAATTTTGAATTATGGAAAACCATCTCAAAGAGTTTTGTTCTCACTATATCGGTTTTAAGTCTATGTGTTTGCTTCCTATATATTACCTAACCTGAAGAAGAAGACACTGGAACAGCCAGTTCTGCCATGGTCATCACCTGAGCTGCCCATTAGCACTGAGCATCTTGAAGAAAACACAGGCTGGAAAGCCTACTTGTCAGCCAAGAACTAAGCAGTTTAGTTCCCACAAAGAACCAAGTGTTACCCACTCCTTTAGGAGGAACTCTACTAAATCATCTCCTCTAATTCCTTATCACAAGAAGGAGAAAGCCCAGAAAACCATTCCAGCCAGGAGAAAGCTGCCCATTAAAGGTTCCAGCCAGGAGAAAGCTGCCCATTAAAGGTAAGCAGGGAAGGTCCTCACTCAGGCCATATCCTCAGGAACTGCCTATTGTTCAGACTCTTAAAATTCGTTGCTCTTCAACAACGTCTGAAGGCAAGTTTCATATAAAAGCTGATAAAGTACCTTGAAATTTGAATGTAATGAGTTTGAGTGATTCTTCAAGGGTAAAGAAAGGCCACTTTCACAAAGATTGCTGCTGCTGAAAAGGTTGACCCAAAGCCAAGGAATGGGGCTGGGCCCTAGGGGCACACACTTAGCCCCACAAAGGCTTCCTCTTGTCCATCCCCTTGGGCTCCTAGACTGACCAGGGATTTCTGCTGCCTTCCCTACTCCCCTTATGATGTTACACACAAATAAAAGCAAGAAGAAACTGAGCCCTGGGAATTCATGACAGGACTCGCCTCAGCACTGCAGGCACACAAAAGCCAAGGGAAGAGTTTGTGAAAGCCAAAAGCCTGAGCCTAATGAGAAAAAAGGAGCACAGCTGGTTGAGGTCAAGTGGAATATTTGAGTTTTCTTCACCCTGGATGACCCTAGCTATCCATGTGTTTAACATAATTCCTGAGAGTGAAAAAAGACATGTAAAAGACCAAATGCTACTTTTTTTTTTTCCACACTAAGATAGTAGTGTTGTACTTGTTAAACAAAATGTACAATAAGTAATCTTTATTGCATAATCTTGGAACAAGAATAAAAGAAAACTGAATTGCCAATTGATGCTGCCTTTTAGTGTGGTTTCTATTCTATTTCATAAGAATCACAAAAACTGTGCTTGATCCATGTTACTTTTTTATATTTCCATCTCTGAAGAGATTTCCCAAGTGCAGTAAAAGAATGCAGTCAGTCTATGAAGTTAGATGGTTGCATGTGTCAAAAGACTTCAACAAAGCCAAAAGTAGATAAATCATTAAACTTAAGCAAAGACACCTTAAGCTCTGCATTGTAAAAAGTTTCCTCAGGGCAAATCTGGCAGAACAGAGGAAAATATTCAAGAAAAATCTAAGCAAGTTGACTTTACTAAAGGACTAAAGTGAAATGGAAGTACTGGAAAAGAGCTGAAAAAAGAAAAAGGAATGATTCATAATGTCAGCAAGACAGACAACAAACTACCTAATAATTTGGCTCAAAAAAAAGAAACTATTGTCTGCTAAGATCTATAAAAAGTGTGAGGTCAGGACCACATTATCAGATATACATGAGTAGCAGCTGTATAATGGGAGCAGTAAACAGGAACCTAAAACAAGAGTACAAAGCATTGTAAATATGGTGTCAACACTGTAACACAAGGCTCATACACAAAGTTTTCTCTTTCAATCTGTATTAGGTATCATTTATCTAGAAAAAGAAAAGAGAGTAACTAAGTGTATTCCATTAAAAATCCTATATACGAACTTTAATTGAGGAAAAATAGGGCTTCCTCAAGGCAGTAAGTCTTATTACACTTCCCAAATTTGTTTAGATTTGGTTCTAAAAAGATATATAGGGAGAAAGAATTCTGCATAAAGCCAAGGGATATTGAAAAGAAATATATCTTTAAACTCCTGTATTTGATACAGGCTTTTCTGTTCCATGTTTAAAACCATGCCCTGTTCAGCAGCCAATTTAAGAGCAGCAGTACCAAGCCATTTCAGCTGTGCAGGCCATGAGAGATTTGCATTAAAAATAGATTTGTAGGACTCCCTTTTCTGGTGGTAGGGATCTCTCTGTCCCAGCAGAGTACACCTGCACAGCAGGAAATGTCAGTGTGCATTTTCTATTACAAATAGATCATTCCTTTAGTTTACGGACATCAATAGATCAAATACCACCCACCTGGGTCCATTAACAGCAGGCCCAGAGATGCAGGCCTTGACCACCCCAAAGCCAAACTTCCCAATTCCTTCATTCCAACCTCAGTCTCCTACTATGCATAAACAAAAATCAAAGAGTACCCTGCAGACATGCTGATTTAATGATTTTCAGTACTATTTTTCAAGTGCAATAAGGTTTAGTGTTACTGGTTTAGACACAAATACCAAGAAAACTGAGTAAAATATGCGGCTACCCATGATTTTTAGAACTTGTTTTGTGACTTAGTCCAGCTACCTCTTTATTAAGTGTCACATTATTGAAAATATGAAAGTTTGTGTGATCTTCTGACCATTTTTGACTAAATATCTTGAGAACAACGGCTGTTATAAGGTTTTGTTTAAACTGAAACTCACATTAATAAGAAGGTAGCTTGATGACTCTAATTCAAAATACATATTTTATAGCAAAATTCCAAACAGATATTTTAAGTCCAATCCCACAACATGGGGATATTTTCTGCAGTTCCTATTTTCATTTCATCCACCTCCAGTCTTGAATGCCTAACCACAGAACATTTTCTGGCACAGTATATTACAAAGCTCATTTGTATTAAATTTATCATTCGTGCTCAAAATTTCATAGCACAAAGATGGAATAAATAGAACCCAAGGAAAACAAAATTGCATTCTAAACAGGAAAGATTAATTAAGAAAAAAACACAACTCACAAAATCAGAGTTAAATGTGTCCAGGATCGGTGCAGATATTTTAACACATCAATTGACTAAAGCAGTGAAGTAGAGTGACATATCTGAAGCCATTAAGCATTATTGGACCCAGAGCAGGCTAAGCAATTTTTAACTATGATGTAAAGTGAGAAAACAGTTATGGAATCAGAAAACACCAGCTGAATTGTAAGAAACACTGCTTTAAGTCGTATACTTAGAGGAAAGTATAGAAACCACCTTCGCACAACACCCAAAAAGCAGAAAATCAGTTTAGCACGTAAAAGAGGTTGAAGTAATGTGTATGCTGTAACCTGATGACCCAAAACAACAATAAAAGGCAAGGGCCATGACAGCCTCACCTCCTTTACCTTTTCTAAGTAGCAAATTAAATAAAATTTCAACCAAACTCTAGTACTATGATGAAATGCTTGTGGCACTCCATTCCCAGGCTTGTGGGGGAAAAAAATGGTCCACATCTCCAGGTGTTTCCTGATATCACCTCAGGACTGTTGCCAGCTTTCTACATAACTGAAATAAACCAAACTTTTCCAGAAGGGATTCTAGCTTAGATATGAAGAACATTGCTATCACATCTCAGCAGAAGGTACACAGAGAACAGTGGCAGAATATGCCAACTTACCTTGAAAAAAAATAAAAAGGTGGAGATCCAGCAACCCAGAACACGTAGTTGGAGAGTAAAGACTTGGCATGCTGAGTTCAGTTTTGCTATTGACCTAGATAGGCACCTGGATCAATATTTTGCCATTTACATTGTCATATATAAAGTGGATATAAATTATATGGGTGTCCTCATGGAGACTATGTGAAAAAGGACATGAGTTATAAAACTTTATAAAAAAGCAAGAATTATGGAAATTAGATTGAAAGCAAAAGCAATCACACAACTCCTTTGCACATGCTGGAAAGTTGTTCTGTGAAGCAATACATCTGGCAGAAAGATTTGTCACTAACGTGGGAGCATATCTTAAATTCTGCCTGAAAGAGCCGTTATTGAAAGGAAATATCTCACTGTAACATCACAAAAATGAAAGTACTCAAGCAACTTAAGTCATCCCAACTATTCTGTTAACACTGAGCCAAAAGAATTTCTGGGCTAAGTCTAATGAAGACAGCTAGTACACCACAGATAAATCTGATGTCTTCGTTATTATAAGGCCATTCAGTAGGCCTGCTGCCAATATACAAAGATAAATGATAGGAAGAGCCACAAACAAAGTAACTGATTAGCTACAGTGCATGAAGTCACCCTATGAACATATCTACAGACCTCTGTATCTATCATCCTGTCCATGGCCAGACATAGCTCTACACATGCTCATAAAATCTGCTTCTAATTTGTTCAGAAGTATTGCTGATTTCTTTTTTTTCTGACTGTTATGAGCTGTTTGTTATTTTGGGTTTGGAGAGTTATCCTAAACTATCTTGCTGTTCAATCAAAACTCATGTCAGTTTTACTAATTTACTGGTTTTACTAATTTTTAATTTTTTTAAGTCTATGAGAGTTACACATAATTCTATTTAGCAACGAGTGACTGTTACCCACTCTTAAACGTACTTAAATTACATCCTTCATACATAGCATGGTATTTACCTTGTGAAAATATAGTGCTATGTATGCTCATACAGGCATATATCATGTATGCAGCCTGTTTTCTTCCAATAGAATAATGACAGAACAATAGTGGTCAGCACATCAAATAGTGTGTTATCAGGTAGCTACACAGAGTCTGTTGGGAAAGCACCAGAATGGCTTTTGCGGTGGGAAATCCTACTCAAGAAGAGTCTTGCAAAACAGTGTGTGGGCAAAAGAGACACATAGAAGCTTCAACACAGACAAAGCAGAATACCTATAGAAGAGACAAGCTAAAACATATTTACAGAACAATGGAGTCGTAATTGATAGTTTTGACACAGGAAAGAGGTCTTGGGGTCACTGAGGACATTTTTCCGAAATTATCAGACTCTGGTGAGTTGTGATCAAGATTTACTGTGAAGGCATGGGTAAGGTGAACACGGAATTTTTATTGAACAAATCCTCGAAGCTAGAAGGAAGGAATACTGAAGGACGTTACTCAGGACTTTTTAAGAGACAGAAGAAGGTAATTTTTGTAAAGCCACGATCTTCTGGAACTTGCTTCCATGCAGGCTGGGGAGCCAGAGAGTGTCAGCCTGTCTATAAGGAGCTGTGGCTAACTCACAGAGAGAGCTCCATAAATGGACATTAACGGAACTAGGAAGAATTGGACCCTAATACAACTGTAGATGCTGAGAAGCTGCAGGTGGCCAGGTCTAAACTAATGAACTACTGGCCCAACTGGTATGGAATTACCTTCTGCTTTTTTAACGTCTGTTATGTTTTATCACGTTAATTTTAATATTTATGAACCATAACTCACTACAATCATCTTTCACTTAAAATTAAAACAATTGCCAAGACCTAATGGGCATCATGTAATGCAGACATCTCTTTGAAGAAAAAGCTTTTACTTAGGCCAGGAATTTTTTTTTTTCAGATATTATTATTACTTTGTTAAGCATGGGCTTTATCTTGATTTTCCATTTGGCTGGGTTTGTGAATCAAGAAAAGTATCATTATCTGAGATTAATACCTTTGCAGAGTAGAGCAGTCACTTGTCAACTTTCTCTCAGGACAAAACTGTATGGAGTCAGGAAATGTGACACCAGAGACTAACACTTGATACTGTGAGCTTTCCCTTTTCTCTTACCTATTTCTACATTACTGGCACTGGAAATCATTTAATGTTCGATTCCAAATTATCAAAACCAAATTCAGTAAAAGAAAAACAAAAAAACCTGCAACACTGTTCCAGTGACTGATTTCAAGCAGAGGGGTTTCAAAAAAAAAGTCAAAGGTATCAATTCTGTTAGGTAGCTGTAGATACACTAATTTGTCAGTGTATTTAGAAGTAACTGGAGAGATGAAGTATTTCTGTCGTGACTCATGTTGATTTTCTACATTTATGCAGGAAATTTTAAAGGATTTTTCTACCCCTTGTACATTTAAATCACGCCTTCTAAACTGCTCTATTATATCAGATACCTTTTAGCATAATTATAATGTAAGAGACTGCCATGATCCAAGACTGCAGAATCACCTCACACAGAGTAAGATTTTCAGTGACCTGAGGCATTGGTATGGTGCCTTCTCATAGATATAGGAACAGGTTTTATATATGCAGAGTAGAATTTCCAGGACCTGGTAGTAGAAAACAGAAAAGCTTCTACTGCCTGCAACAGGGACCCATTCACAGCAAATACAACCATTTATTTTTACAAAATACATACATTTTTCTACCCTTACTTATTTGTTTTCAACATTTTTCTCATTCATGCTTTCAGCATTCTTCAGCAAATGGTCAGAAGCATCTGTTCAGACAACTTCCACTGATTGTATCCTACCTGTGATACATCCACACTAATCTGAAGTTCTTCCTTCACAAAAAGGCAGATAATAGATCATGAAATGAGATGAGAGGAAAGGCAGTTGTTTTAAGTGCCTATTTTCTGAATAGATTTACAGATTACCACCTAAAGGCCAGAAAAGATACATGAAGAACAAGGCCCTAATTTCAAATTCATGTCATCATACTAAATACTGATAATAAATAAATACAAATAAATTCTTAATTTCAGGGGGTTGCGTTACTAAATAAATAAATACGAAAATATATCCCACCCCCGTTTCAAATTAACATATTGCTCTGGTTGACTTTTTTATTATTACTTTTAATACAAATCTTCTATATGTTAGTTTTAACACAGTATATCCCGGTGTATCTTCTTCCTTAGAGCAAGGTGGCAATTTTGTTAACAAATACAGGCCTCGTGCTTAGAAAGCTATCGGGAAAGACTAATTACATCGGCTAAACATCAAACACGTACATGCAAACACTAAACCAATTCAGCACCGAGTCTGAAATCTCGGGGCAAACGGAAGGCGTGTGAAAAGCAGAGATCACCGCTCCCACTGCGGATACCCACAGCTCACGGACAGTGCCTACTTTAACACAGGGACTGAATAAGGAGCCCGACTAATCCCCGGCCCACATCACAGAGCAACGCGCCCACCTCTCGGCATTTTGTGCAGCTATCATGGCAAACTGGCGGAAAACCAGCAGCAGCAGCTGGGAGGCCGCAGAGGCCCACAGGCTGCGGTGAGGGGCTCCTTTGGGCTGGAGCAGACGCCGCAGGAGGAGCCCTGGGGATGGATGCTGCCGCGGCCCCGGCGGGACCCACCTTGGGCATCCGGATGTGCTCCATGGCGGCAGCGTCCGGCCGAGCTCCTCATGCGCTTCCCGCCGCCGGCGGAGGCAGCCCTGCGCACCTGGCCTCTCCCCGATATCCTCCGGCCTTGCTGTTTAAAAAGAAGAAAAAAAAAATATTCTTATTTTTTTAATAAAATATTTTCATTTTATTTTTTCCTCGCGTTTTCCGGCGCAGATAGGAAGGAAGAANGGCAGGTCGGCGGCTGGCTCCACCTCCCCGGCCGCTGCCATGCTGCCCCGGCGGTGGGGATGCTCCGCGCCCGCGGCCAGGCCCGGCCCCGCCGCCCCCGGGCACCGCCGGCGCCGCCGCAGCATCCTCCCCGCGGACACCCACGGGCGCAACCGGGAGGGTTTGCTGCCTTGTCTGGAGTTGCATCGCTCTGCCCGTTCTTTCAGGGAAGATAAGATCGGAAGCATAAAGGGAGCTCTGTCTGAGATCGCCTCCCCCCATTTTGTTTGTTCCCTGGCCCGGCGTGTACAGTAGCTCAAAGACAAAAGCTGCACTTACTGAAACTGAAGCACTGAATTTTGTTTATCTCAAGCTCTCTGTGTCTAGAATTCACGACTTTGCTGCATCCTCAGATTTGCACAAGGGAGTATTTTTTGTGACACATAGTTTTCAGCCTTACGCCAGAAATTCCGTTTGACATCTTTTGCCTTATCTATTGCAAGAGATGTGTTACCTCTTGGAGCAAAAATAAATGACAGATGGTTTTCCCAGTTTACCAATGTGAAGATAACGAACAGGCATCTCCAACCATCTTTGAATTGCTATCACATTCAGAGCAAAAAAGAGAAACTTCTCAGTGTTCATGCCAATGTGCAAATGATTAGAGGTGCTAGTATATTATTTCAGATACACCATTAATGTAAAATGCCCAGGTATTGTATATTGATCAACGTGTTCCAGCAATTCTTCACAAATAGGGTCTAGCCTCATCAAGGCATAGAAATAAATGTGGTTTAACCTGTTAAACCCCACAAAGGCCACAGCAGGAGGACTCTGCTCCAGAGCAACAGAAGCTCTCTGCATATCCTCTTCTTGCCTGCAGAGGAACAGAGCCAGCTTAATTTGTTTCGTGAAAGATAAAATATGGGATGAAATTAACATGGGGTTACCAAAAACCAAAAATGCATTTTACCCCAAGGGAAAGGGAACATTGGGTACAGCTTCACTGGTTCCAAATTTTGTCCAATCCTGTCACTTTCTTGCTAGTGAATGGCTAGATGAGGGGTTTTGTTCTCCATTTCTTATCCACAAAACCCAGGGCATCAAGAGGGTTTTTTTGTATCAACTCTTAGGTTAGAGGAGACAGAAGCTGTACTATCATGAGTGGAAAATAAGTCACCCCTGGATTTGACCTTTCTGCTTGCTCCTCCCATTTTGGCCCATTTCTGCCCTCGTTTCTCTCATAGTTCGGCTGCTGTTATTGAGCAGGAGTGGCTGTTATGGCCATAGTCTGAGACACCATCAAATTAAACAAAAACTCTTCTTGGAGTTTCTCTAATCATTGCATTTCACTCTGTTCACTCAGATCTTAAATGAGGCTTGGTAATACCATTTTTTGTTTGAAAATTCACTGTTTAGCATCCATAAATGTGCATAAAGTGTAGACTTCATAAGGCTGTTGATCAGTGGTATATTTTATTCTCTATTTTAGGCCAGAGCATCAGAATCAATTAAGAATTAACCAGCCATGGAATATGTTTCCTTTGTAGTTATGGCTGATGTGATTCACTGCATGTATTATCAACTTTTGGTATTACCACCAATGAGTAAAGTTGGAAGAAAGTACTTTAATGCTTTCAGTCCCCAGAGATGCTTTTACTCTGGTACATCTTATGATTCATTGCAGCCGAGTTCAAGTCCTGCTATTGATGTCAGGAAAACTTTCAGACGTAAGTGACAATGCACTTTAACTCTGCTTCACATTCATCAATAGCTGCAAAATTAAAGCATGGCTGTTTATGTAGCAATCGGTTGCTCAACATCCTGACAGAGCTTTTGACCTGTCTTGGGCTGATAAAATAATTGATGGGCAAATGCAGCTGTAAACAGAACTTGGGTTTAGATAAAAGTTATGTCTACTGCAATTGTCGTGGAAAGCTGCAGTAAGCACAGCCTTCTGAAAATTCTCTTATGTTTTTAATTTGTATTTCAGGCTCATGGAGTTTCCTGCCTCAACAGTCTGGAAATTAAATCCTTGGTAAGGGCACAGATAGAAATAACTCCGCAGATTACTGCTTTGACTTGACTAAGATGTAGGGGTAGGAAAATTAAATTGCCATGCCTACAAAGGTTTTGACCTATCTGCTGAAACTGCCATCAAAGTTCTTAATTAACGTCTCATGAAGAAGGCTGATTGCTGAGGACTAGAATCATACCAGTGTAATTATTTTCTATATCCATAAGTAATAGAGTCAGCTTTCAGCCTCATCCATGAAAGCACATTGCACTTCCAATATGTAACCATTTCTGCTACACTCAGTGGAGTCACCTGAATACTCAGATATTTTGAATACCACTTACCTGCCTGGATTGGAACCATCATGTTAAATGTGGAAGCCTTCATGGATTTATTTGTGGTTTCCAGTTATATCTTACTCATTTAAAGGTAGTTTCATGTGGGCTGCATTTTATACAATACTAAATCAAAGAATACAGTTATATACCTGTAATACTTATTTTAAAGTTTAGTCTACAGATTTGTAGACATAAATTAAATACTAACATGTAGGGAGGAAATTAACTGAAAATGGTAGTGTAACAGCTTTGTTGCTGGGACCGCTATAGCCAAGGTGACAGAATCCTCCGCCTAAAGAGTCTGGTATATGGGATGAAGATGTGGAGATTGGGGTCAGCCCACATTACTGCAGACTAAAGACAAACGGTACTGGTTTGAGCGCAGCCCTGGGTTTTTGGATAAGGAATGGAGCTAAAAAACCCCAGCTTGACATCTCACCAAGGAAATGCTTTCGGACCCAGTGATGGCAAAAAGTGGTTTGTGGGCATCAACTCTTTCTCATGTAATTCATCATACAGGTCTTTGTACACCATTTGTTGAAAATGACATACAAACCAAATAGGACTACGTCAAAGCCAACTGACTTTCTTATCAGTTTTCTTCTAATGAAAATATCCAGTAAGATGCATGGCGAAATAGACTTTTTTTATTAGAAAAATGGAAACAGTACCGCTTTTTACCATAAAGTGCAGTACATGAATACATTTTTGAACATCTACACCAGTAATACACAAGAGTGTCATGTAACTTGTAACTACTTTGTAGTTTCAAAATTCTTTTCTTCCACAATTTCATGGTACTGCTTTGCTGCTTTAACCCCTTCGTAAGATAAAAACCATCCCTATAATTTCTTAGAATTATGGAATCTTTAAGTTTGGAAAAGACCTCTAAGATAATTGAGTCAAGCCATTAACTTAACGATGTTACCATTAAACATAATCCAGTCTTAAACATAATCCAGTCTAAGCCTTCTCTGGCACAGCTGGAGTCAGTTTCCTCTCATCCTATCACTTGCTACCTGAGAGGAGAGACTGACCCTCACCTGGCTACACCCTCCTTTCAGGCAGTTGTAGAGAGTGATAAGATCTCCCCTGAGCCTCCTTTTCTCCAGCATAAACAACCCCAGCTCCCTCAGCTGCTGTGTTCCGCATAAGATTTGTTCTTGTTATTTCCTTTTGTCAGGGTTTTTCATGCTACTTGTCAAATGATAAAGATTAATTCTATTGGAATGTGTTAACACCCAGGATAATAAGTACCATGGATTCAGAAACAGTGTCTGTTTATATTTGTTCCATAACTTTTGAACTTTTTCAGGGAACATGCAGCTTTCTCCTGGCAAATGCACTTGGACAGACTTCACCCCCAGTTAATATAACAGGAGCTGCATGTGACAAGGTAAAGGATGCAAGGAGAAGCTTCCACTTTATTGTTTAACTTGGCTGTTACTAGGTTTGACCTTTTAACATTTCCTCCAAGAATGGCTCAAAGTCTTTGATTTGGCCTTGTTATAAAACATTGTTACATTGTTATAAAGGCAAATTTTTTGCAAGAAAAAATACCAGCCAATCTCTGGAAATTGGAATTGTTTTGATGCTATTCTGCAGCTAAACAAACTGATATTCATACCATATAACATATAGTATATAACATTGTGTTACGTGATATATGATACATCATGCATGATATCTGGCCAGCTTTGTGATAACCGGCCTGAAATGCAGAGTAGAAAAATCAAATAGGCAAAATTCTAGAATTACTCAGCCTATGTGTCCAGTTACTTACATGAGGATTTCACAAATTGAAGAAATTGCCAAAGTCATATTATGCCAAAGTCATAACTGTTGGTTAAACAAGACCATTTCAACAAGATTAGAATACTCAATCCTGTTACTCTGAAAATGCTGCATTTTTCATAACAAAGCATGTTGTCACAACCAGCTGAAGGTATAGTGGGGGAAGGTCAGCTGTGATGTCCTGGAGCTGGTATTTGTCATACCACACACAGCAGTTAAAGGAAAGCTTAGCACTTGCAGGAAGGGCTCAGTTATTACAATACAGATTGTAGTGGCAAAAAGGAGAGGAGTGCTTCTCAATAGAGCCAGCAGAGAAACAGACTCTTCCACAAGATGATTTAAAGCTCCTAAACTCCTGAAGTGGTGAAATACTGCTTAGAGATGTACCTCATTTTGAAAATCCATAGGTATAGATGTTTTACCCTAAGCTCTTTTGCCAGTTAGATAATCCAGTGAAGAGCAATTCCTTCATCTTGGCCTTTGCTGCTTCTCAGCAGGATCCTGCTGTAATGAATGGCTATAATGGGAACTGAGAACCTGCAAGTGTGGCCCCCACCTCTCCCATGCATTAGCTATGTCTGACTATATCTGAGCAGGTCTGCTCCCAAGTTAAATGCCTAGCTATGTGGAGAAACTTGGAAAAAAAAAAGATGAATTATTCATTTTTAAAGAACTTACTTTTCATCAAGATCTAGCAGAAGAATGTGTTTCTTCCACTTGAAAATGGGAATTAGATGTTTTGAAAGTGATGTGACTTTACTACAGGGTCAGGTATCAACCATGAGTAAAAGAGAGTAATTGAATTTTGCTTGAAAAGCATTGGAAAGCTTTACAGCTCCAAGACATGTAGTAATTTTCCTAACTGTAACATCTGTGATATTCTGACTACCTTCATATTATCTTGTCCAGAATCTTAGACAGGAAGTACTCCTTTAAATGATATTAAAGAATAAAAATAATTTAAAATATATATATATTGTTAAAAACACCTCTATCTTAGACCATTTCCATTGAAACATTCAATCACAGGCTCAGCAACAACTTAAGTGAAGAAAATAAAGATATTGAGTTCAAAGCGGACCACAAAGCAGACTGTCTGAAGCAGTATTGTTCAATGAAAAATAACATCATGAAAGGAAGGCAGCTTCCAACACTTTCACAAAGAAATTTTCGTAGTTTATGGGACCATATATTAATATGGTCTGCCTAGAGGATTTTAACCAACATGAAGAAAAAGATATGGATATGGTATATTTGGGGTTAGGAAAAAAAGAATAAAGAAGAAAGAAAAAATGGATACAAAAGAAATGTATTCCTTGGCCTTTGAATAAGAATTAGCTAAAGCTATGTTTAAAATAATGAAGAGTTAGTTTATCTTGAAGCTCCCCATTGACCTACAATGATCAGAATTCAGGGAAGAAATTGTGGCTTTTACAGTCAAGATTATGCATGAGTGTGTGATAGCTGTAAATTAATTTTGGTTATTCTCCAAATTTTACAGAAACTACAATGCTGTATGCAGTGAAATTTTAAAAAATGACATTTGTTTCCCAAAAATATGTAATAAAAGATTCACTTAAATACTGTTTCATACTTCAAATTCACAGCATATGAAAGTATAATTTTGAGATAAATAATTTGTTTTTCTCTGCCTCTAATAAACAACCTTAAGAGTAAGCGTTTTTTTTTTTTGTTTGTTTGTTTTGGTTTTTTTTAAATAGAGTGCTGAAGTCAAACACAGTTCTTCAAATGTGCCTGCAGAACAACTGAAACTGAAGTGATTCCTACCATCTGACTGACAAGCAGCCATCAAAATAAGTGGCGAGAATCAGTTTTGGCTGCCTTGCCCTTCTTGAAATCCTCCTGAATTTCAAGTGATTGCTTTGGCCCCTTATCAACCATAGGATTATGGAAAAAACTGACACTGTGGAAGCTGTCAGTGAAGTCTCACTTAACTTCTGTGGTAATGGGGTTCAGAATACATGATAATCTTTAAGTTACTGACAAGCAATTTAGCTTTTGAGAAATAGCTGATTAAGCAAGGGTCATAGAAACCTTTCAGACTGAAAGGGTGTTATGATTAAAGTCATATGTACTTTTCCAAATTTACCCATTTTTGTACTTGAATTCACTTTGTTTCACCTGGTCAGTATTTTTCAGGTTCATTACTGCTGCGTGAGTTTAGGGGAAAAGTTAAATTTTGGGGTCGGTTCTGAAGAAAGTTCAAACTGCTTCTGGTGTTCCTGGACTGAAAGCTCTGAAGCTCAGGAAATTTCTCTAACTCTTGAAATTTTTTCACCCTGTGTAGTATTAAAATTGTGTTCTTTATCTCTGTCAATTATTTTCATGAGAAGACAGTGTTTGATGTAATCTGTTCCCATAGTGGAATGTCCAAAGTATTGTTCCAAAATAATTTTGCTCATTGGTCACAGGGTGCATAAGTTATCATGGTTGAATGGTCCGCATCTGAGTGGAAAGGATGCAATGTCTAGGAAAAAATATCTGTGAGATGAGATGTATCATTAACTTCAGATAGTTATAGACAAGGTTGTATAAAACAGCCCACTTTGGGTCAACAGTTATAAAAGCAAATTAGTTAACAGTTAACTAACTTAATGATTATAGTCAACACATAAAGCACATGTCTACACTGTGTTTTTTGCTGCATGCCACAACATGAGCCACTGGACTGAGCTGTTCCTTGCCAGCTTACATCTCTAATGCTGCTGATCTACATCTGTACTAGTATCAAGAGAACCACTCACATCCTACTGCCTCAAGCTATTCCATGTCTTGGTGCCACACCGTGCAGACCTCTCGTGTCTGTGCTCACTGGCCACCTACCTCGTGCACTTTATACATCCCTGGGTTATGTAAGAGCAATGCTTCAGAGTCTTGTCTTTTCCAGTCGTTCCCTCTGCCTCAGGGCTGCTGCTGCTTACTGCTGCTGTTTTACAAGTAAGGCTATGGCAACTGGCCTCATGCTGTTGGACTCCCCAGAGGGGACCCCAACATATATCCAAATTTGATCATCATGCAGAAACTGCTGCTACTGCAGCTGGAAGAATCTACAGAGGAAATACTCCTTAAAGAGCAGAATGTTGGGTGCTGGCCTGGGCTTTGGCTGGAATCCCCTGTGGTCTTCTCAGAGGCAGGGATATTTTGTCTCTATAAAACTAGACATGGGACCGTATCGTTGTAGCCCAAGCTGACTGTCAGGGGTGAAAATAGAACTTGGATGTATGAAGGTTCACATCTGAAAGTCTCCATTTCTAGTTACTTCCTGCTCTTCAGCACCAATGTCCTCCCTTTTCCTCATTTATCTCTGTGGAGAAGCACTTGGAAACAGGAAAACAAACTATTTTCTTGAAAGGATTTAACTTTATGTCCTATGTGGCTTCCAAACAGCTGTGTTCTGCACTCAGCCTGGGGATGGAGTGCATGTTCTGGCATTACCTCCTCCACAGCTGGTGTGGACTTGAGATGTAGTAGCAAAACTCTCCCTGGACTCCTAAGAGCCTGAAGGATCTAGCGACTGCCCCAGGAGCAAGGCCAACATAGTAAGAAACGGAATCTGATGTGCCTTAGCACATCCTCCACAAGGGTCTTGATTTTTTACTTTGTCTCCTTGTCCTTGGATTTTTTGTGAATCTTCACCGTGAGTCGTCACACTTAAATTTTTGTCCCATCAGTGTACACACTGCTAGAGATGGAACATTTTCCTGAGGAAGATGGTCTGTTTCCATAGGGCCTACTCCTTCTTTCATCTGAGGTTTTGTAAGTCTATAGAGGGTGGTCTCTGGACAATGCCGTCCCTGTCATGCCAAATAGGAACCAAAAAGCAGTCAAGCAGCTGACAGAAATTACAAAACACTTAACCTTTTTTGTCTGCTGAACTGTCAAGGACACAAGGTCTCTGACAATCTTTGAGTGACCCAGCTTTGGACTGAGAAGCTTGTCAGTGTAAATGAACTGCAGGAAAATGTTTTCCTTGCTTGTAAGACTATGGGGAAAGATACTGCAGACTTAAGCCCTCAGGAAATGTTAGCAAAAACAGAGCTGAGAAGAAGAGGTGTTTCAAATGCTACTTCACCATGTTTTTACTCATAAGCAGAACACATGGTATTCCTTTCAATTGTAACTGTTGTGGGGTTTGTGGTTTGGGTTTAGTGTTTTGGTTTGGGTTTTTTTTTCATTTGTGCAAAGCTATTTTCCATAATCCCAAGGTGCAATGTCACTTTGGCAGAGGGGGAACAACATGATCAGGTTGAGGGAACACCTGCATACCTATATGGATCATTTTTCATTAGAAAACTCCCAGTACGACTATAAACTTCATCCATAGCTGCCACAAAGCCAAACTGTCAGTGTTGTATAAACCACAGGAAACTGCATTAAAGACTCCTGTTTTCCTATGTCAACATGATGTACATAGAAGACCTAGTCCCGAAAGCTGCTTGAGGTATTCATGCCCTGCTCAGCAAAGAGTGCCTGTCTCTTCCTCTTTCTGTCCTTCCTGATGAAGGAAGATCAGGTGTTAAACCACATAAAGATCAGGTGACAAACCTTCTGAGGTAGTGTCTTTCATATTGCAAATTGAGTGTCACAGATTCTTGTGCTGTGGACCCGCATGGCAAGCTGCCCCACAATACCTGCTATAGTCCCTGAGCTGCCTTTGTCTTCTTCAGTGTGAATCAGAATCCCTTGGTGAGCCTGACACACACAAACCCTAGAAAGGTCTTCAGCTTTCTTCTGTCAACAACATCTCCAGCCCTCTGCTAACACAACTGACTATTAAGTGAGCTCTATTCTAGTCCTCAAGTCACTCTTCTGTGTCTCATAGGCATCTTCTTTCTTGCTGAGAAGGAGCAGTACAGTAAAAATAAGGCCCAAATCCTGAAGTGGCTGCTCTCCGGCATGCAGAACTGAAGTTTTTTAACATACAATTTGGTGGTTCTCATGAGGATTGAGGGCATCTCAGGGCGTTCCTGAGAACAGAATGCTCTCGGAAGATTTTGGGATTGTTTCAGAGGAGAGAGAGAATAGCACTTGGCAATACGTGTTTACCCACTGTCAAGGAGTGCTCAACTACAAAAATTTCTTCCCAGCAGTTCCCAGTAAGTCTGAAGTGGATCTAATTTCACTGTCTCTGATGTCATCTGATGGGCACAAGAAGAGACAGGATGAAAGAGAAAAAAAAATTGCCAATTGACAAGGTAGAAATACTTGTGGATGTTTTTAACTAGGCTTTCACTTACTAGTACCCAAGTATATTTTTGCTGTGAAGGATAATATGCCACTGGGATTTTTTTTTTTGTTCATTTTGACGTGATCATCCAAAAATAATTTTTCATAGCTGACAGGGAAGATAACTGGAGGATATGAAAAGCACATGCCTAAATGAAACTACATCGTCTTAATTTCTATTGTCTGAATCTCTTTCCATATTTGATATTGGTAAATATATTACATCGGTATATTTTGGAATTAAATAAACAATCAGTCAAACAAAGCCCTTGAGGGCTTATTGAAATAGAAATATCTGATGTGGATTTAGTAGAGTAGAAATCCAAGGTCTGTGTAATTTAGAACCTTGTATAATTTTCCAGTTGGTGAATCACACGTGGTCTCCCTCACAGCAGTGACCTTAGTTAGATTTTGATATGAAAATACCTGTAGGCACAAATCATAATAAGCCACATGCCACATCATTTCCAGGAAATAAAATTTCACTGTCTACACTGACTCCATCATAAACTCATTTTTCCAGCAATCATTACATTAATAATTCATCAATTGATTCTATTTGCCATATGATCCAATACACTACTATTAACATGAGAAAATAAATTGCAATATGAATTACAGACTAGAAGACTGGGGTTTTTTCATACTTTTGAGAAATCCTTTTCTGGGTGCTTCTCTTTGTTATGCTCTTTGTTGATACATATTGAAGGGATCAGGAATTCTGGCTGTCATCTGGACAGCTTAGTGGGTACTCAGAAGTTATGTAGTCAGATTCTTCATTTCCTAAACGATTTTTGTATTATTAACTAGAAACAAATTGCAGGATTAAGTGATTTTTTTAGCCAGTAACCCTCTGCACTTAAAAACAGTGATAGTTCCCTCTTCACCAGATGAAGAGAGGAGTCAAGTTGCAACAATTAAGAGGCAGCAAATGCACGAGCACTAGAAGTCTTCAAGGAAAAGATACGCTGAAGTAGCATTGCCAGCAATAAAATGCCCACATAGATATATGTAAACCATACTGCCCAAGGCCAAGCCTTGCTCCAAAAATTACTGTTCAACATTGTTCCATAGGCTTGAGCAAAACTGAGCAAGGAGACAAACAGCTTTTCTACTCCTGGATGTGACATGGTTACAGCAGAGAGTGCTTCTCATGATTTCATCTGTAGTTCTCTTCTTACAAGCGCACTAAGGTTTTACATCACCTTACCTTTTAAGGTAACTTGTAGGTCTTGGAGTAGACATTTTAAACGCCATAAGGACAATGGCAGTGTGCTCTCCCCCTATGAAACTCTCATCAAATCGATCAGGTTCAGGATTCCATTCAAGAAGATTATTTCACAATATTGAATTAAATCAAGATTTCTTCTTACAGGTTTTTCAACAGATATCAATGTTAGATATTTGTTGGAGCCTGGTACACATTATATTTTCCCTGGGAATTTAGAGCTGTCATGTTACTCAAAGGATGACAAATACAGTAGTCAGACATAACCAGCTGGTATATCAAAAGAAATACAAAACTATATTTTATTTAAGCGATTTGCATATGAATGCTCTGAGGTTTCACTTCTGGTTTTCTTGGTTTTGGTGGTTTGGTTTTTGGGTTTTTTTGTCTGTTTTTGGTTTTGGTTTTGTTTTAATTTGCATTTAACAAGGCTGTTTAAGTCACAAGAATTGTCATATACTTGTTCTTACTGGCAGTAAAGTGTGAAGTAACTGCATTTTCTCTGTGTGATTTTTCTGATCTGTACAAATTGAGACATTCCTAGTTTTTAAAGTGAAAATGGGTAAAAAAAATAGCTATTTTTCAGAATTTTCCTGCCACCCTCTCTTTTCTTGAATGTAACCTCTGACATAGAACTAAACAGTGGTATGTTTTAGGCCACTGTTTAAAAGCACATTGCTAAAATCAGCCTTATTTGGAGGGTGTGAATCAGAACAGGATGTAAGCTCCTATTCAGCAGGAGGAGTCATAACAAATGTATCAGAGTATTGTTGGGAAGAAGTACACCAAAGTCTCTTCCAAGCTGAATTACAACCAAAAAAAAGGACTTAAGTAGCATTTAAGAATAGAAAATATGTTTCTGTTATTGCTGGTGAAAGGCACAGTGTATACGGCAGCTGCAAGTCTTCACTTCTCTGAACAATCCCCATCCTCCTACTCTTTCCCTTTGGAAGATACTGGTTTTTGATTAAGAATGTAATTCTGCAATATACTAAATTCACCCAGACTCAAGGGGCTTTAATTGGGAGGATTAAAGTGCATTAAAGAATCATAGAATGATAGAATATGCTGAGCAGGAAGGAACCCAATGGGATAATTGAATCCAGTTCCTGACCCTGTGTGGGACACCCCAAGAATCTTCCCAGGGGGTGTGCAATACCTTACAAAATCGAAACCTGAATAAAAGGCACTTCTCTTTGAACAGGTTTTCAGTTACATCTATTCAATAAATGAGAATTTCTGAGTTGGCACCTTCAGTATTATGATATGTACAGTCTTTGTCACCTTTTTACAAGCAGGTTTAACCTAAATACCTCGTACAGAAAGTGCTCAGTGTCTCATTCTTTAGTCCTTGCATGACTTGGGTCAGAACAGCAGTGAACTTCTCATTGTATCCTTGTGATGTAGAGGGGTGAAGGGGTAAGCAAAACCCTTTTGCTTCTGTTGTCATGCCAATGCTCTCCCCTTTTTGAAAAGGAGAGAAAAAACAACTATCTTGGAGCAAATCCGCCCATGACACAGTTCACACAACCCCACTTTAGGCCCGGAACTTCAGGGGCAGATTTGGAAAACTCTACAGGTACTCAATGCAGGCTGGAGGGAACCATTCAGTGCCTCCACATTACACTGCTGGTCTGACTGATGCTCTGAAGGAGACAAGAGAGGAAGACTAGCTAAGTAAGAAGCCTGCAGTTCTATAGTGTGAATGTTATGTGTAGTGTACAAGAGGAGTAGCATTGATTCATCTCTCTGACATTGCTGAATCACAGTCCTGTCAAAGTATTCTGATAACAAGCTGGGCAAGACTCAGCATCGAATTCAGTGGGAAGCTGCTCTCACAAGCTGAAGTGACAATGATAGTCTGAGCCACTTCTGGATGACCTTCAACACTTTCTGATTTCTCTGAGAGGAGCTGGCTCCCACATTGCAGTGCCAGATCCACCCCCACTCCCATATGTGATCCTCAGTCCCTGTGGACAAGAAGACTGACACAGCTTGTAAAGGCTAACTATTAATGTGCAGTAACACTTTTGGTTTCTATACTGGGCATGGGAAAGTCCACACTGAATAGAGTGATGTGTTGGAAATGTGCCTAGCAATACAGAAAGCCTTAATTTTTTGTTAGTTTTTTTATTCTATTCCATTTTTCAACATTCTTGATTTTTTGGCAAATTTCTATGTACCCTGATGGTTGATTTTTTTCCCACAAAACTGGAGAGTTTATAAAACGTGTAATAGTCAGGAACTGTACCTGATCTGACTTTTAAAGACAGTCAGTTTTCCTTACTAACATCTCAAGGCAGTGAATAGGGCAATGGGATTAAGGGCAGGGGTTGGAGTGAAAAGAGAGAAAGACATAGAGAAAGAGAGAGAGAGAGAGAGAAAGTTTCCAGAAGTTTTTGACTGCTGCAAAGAGAAAGTGAGAGCCTCACCTAAACAACAAGCTGCAATGTGAGCACAACATCTGCTAGAGACCAGGGAATGACACAAGATGGTGTTCCTGGCAGAAATCCTATTTCTCTTCCTGAACCCAGTTACTTTAGTAAACCAAATAATATGCATTTTCTTTCTACTGCAGCTAGTTTCCCTTTCACTTGAGCAGTGCCAGAGCTAAAACTTAAAGGTTTCGCCATGAAACCTGGTTTCTTTTTCACTTTCCACTGCTTGGGCTTTCTGTAATGTTTTCTTACCAAATGCCTGAAGTTCTGTCATACTGAAGGTTCAGTATTAGCAGTTTGGCTCTTCTTTGATTACTATGCAAGAAATAGGAACTAACCTTGAATGGGTGTAAGAAAAGGCAATTAGCTTGATCAGGGATATGAAGAACCTACTACTCAAGAGAAGACTGAAAGCTTTTTGCATATTGAGCCTGGCATAATGAAATCAGAGAGAGAATGTGATAACTTTCTGAAAACACGCTTGAAAAGGAAAGGGAGAGGGAAGGTTATTCCAACTAGAGGATAGTACTGACAACCTGAAAAAAAAAGAAAAAAAAGTATAAATTGTCTGTGGATTCACCTGAGGATGAAACAGGAATATCTCCTAACATCAGAACAGTGAAGCTCTGAAATACTCATCCAGAGGGCTAACTCAGAGCTTTTGTACTCCAGTGACCAAAAATTGCTTATATGACTCTGGTTATGATGAGTCACTCTGTTTTAGCATGTAGCCTGAAGTATCTATGTTGAACATAGTTCCTCAGTTTTGTGAAATTTGCGTAAGTTGGGATTTCTTAGGAAAATACTAAGTTGTAAACTAGAGGGAGGGAGCTGCACATTTTTTGACCTTTACATTCACAGACATTTGCTATGTGAACTATAATAGCTGTAGGACTACGAACTGCACCTTAGCCTTTGCCATTAGCTTTTGCTCAAGAAATGAGATATTTTTAAGCAAATAGGACACCACAAAACTTGTGACTGGAAGGCCTTTAGTACCGGGATTAATAGGTCATGCTCTGTATTATTTCTGACAGTGAGCAGTGATGAACAAATTACCCTGCAAAGAATTGCTTTTAGACCGGTACAGTCTGTGTCCAACAGGCACTTGCAGGGTGGTAAGATCTATGTCTTAGCATTTAGAGCCAACTTGTTAATCCTCAGTTATAGTGTTGTTGTAATGAGTTTAGTTCTGCTCTGTGTTGGGTATCTTGCTGCTTTGGGTAGTACTAACACAACCTCTTTTTCCCCACACTATTTTAATTGAGAAATAAATCCAATCCATATGTGCTCATTCTTATAAAAAGCATACATAAAAATTAAAAATACAAATTGTCTCTAAATCTTTGTGCTCAAGCCTAATGTTTCCCAGGCAATGCAACAAACATAGCATTCTCCAAAACTACTTTAGTAATTAAAATACATCCACCCTTTTAGAAAGACAAAGGAATGAAGGGGGACCTTCTGGATCATCATGAAGCTATTGTGAACTACTCCATTATATGATCTTCTTCATAAATCAGCCATCTCCATTTTGAGAACAATTACTTTATTCTCCTCTCCATATACACCACTACTACAAAATAATTAGATATGGACTCATACATATCAGCCGAATGTATTCATGGGCTCCCTGTGCTACATCTTCTTTTGCCAACATCTTCCTTTGCCAGCCTAAACATTTCCTCTCTTTTCCCAAAGTGTAATATCCTAAATATATGCTGCAATTAAAGCGCCTATCAGCTTTATATTTGCTGCAATAAACACCTTCTTTTCTGAGTATTTACACAGCAGATTTCAGTATAATATATACATCTCAAAGAAGGATTTGATGAGGGCAATTGTCCTGTGCCAGCTGGCAGCTATTTGACAAGATTTTTCCTTGCAGTTTCCATGTATTTAGTAAGCTTACTATATGGTGTTGTGTGTATCAGCATTTTAACAAATGTAAAGATCAGCCAAAGAATAAGAAATTATAATGTAAACTTAGATATGTACAAATGTATTAAGGAAATGCACATATATTTTTGTGTATCTGTGCAAGTATAGGCCACTAACCAATCAAGGGGGCTAAAACAATTATTTGATTACTACATGAAAAAAGATTGATATAACATATTTCAACTAATTTATGTGTTAAACCAAGCAAACTTAATTTGGAAGATTAGAAATTCAGAGAGACAGAGAAACTTAATCTCAGCTTTTCTGACCATTATGTTGAGGAGGCGTTTTCCTTTGTTGTTTGAATCACCAGACATGTTACCTTTAAAATTAATACAACACAAGGGACAAAACCAGTCTTGTAGCACTACTATAATCACATCCTCTACATGGTCAGTGCTTGCAACTCTGAACTCAAATATTCCACTCCTAATTACAGTCTACATCCAGGAAAACATTTTACTCAAATAAGCATACTTCGTTAAGACAAGCACTCATAAATCTGCCTAGAGCCTCAGGTCTTGTATGTGTTTCAGAGACCAGCAGAAACTTGGGAGAGCTCCAGAATTAACAGATTTAAGCATAGGAGAAGATACAGGTCCTTGTTTTTCAGCAGTCTCATATACTGATTAATGAATTTATTAAGCATTAAGAACAGATTACCTTTGCCATAGAGAATGACATTACCTCCCCTCATCCTGAAGGACAGTAGGTACATATGTGAGTGGCTAGAGGGGATAAAGTATAAGTATTGATGTCATGAGAAAAATAAAGTCTTCTACCACTTGTTCCTCAGTTAAGCTCAGCACATTTCAGGTATCAAAAGAAGAAAATAATAATGTTACATTACTCATACTTTTTATTCAAGAAAATTAATAGCAGTGTACAAAAAGGTGGTGGATACAAATTCATCAAAGCAACAATAACCAAGATTTACTACCAGCTTTACTCTGGTGGGTTCAAAGGATTTTGCAGGATATGTTTTCAATGATCATGCCATCTTTTACTGATGAATAATAGGTGCAGGAGTGGAACAATACAACCATTTTGTTGGTGGCTTCTGTTGTATTGTTCAGAAAAGAAAGTGAACAAAAAGGTCAAAAGCAAAATCCAGAGGCAGTTGTATGAAGTTATCTAGGTGGTAGTTTTCTTTGAAGAAAAAACTTCAAAAGAATAAATATTCTAAATCATGACGAAAAATTATGTGCAATATCCAAAATTTTGCATTCTTCCTTACCATTTAAAAATTTATCTTCATCTCATCAAAAAGCTGCAAATATGTTGTCATTTTAATCAGCTTCAGAGTACATATATGCATAATGTATACTTAGAAATAAAGTATACACATAGAAATACTGATGAGGCAGGACATGCACGATGTACCTAGTCATAGAATCTGTGGCATCTCTGTAGTCAATTACAAGCCCCAGTTGTAAACATTATTTTCCTTGGGGACTATTTCAGTAATTAATGAACGCTGTTGTTATGTGGAGATGGAGCAGAGTGTGCTGACATTATGGTTTCCCCAGCGGCATGACTGGGACTGACTGATTCAGAGAGCTTCCTTCCCACCATGCTAGGCAGATTTGAACTTTAAAATGTGTCAGTATATATTTATACTCCTTCTTTTCCAAGGGCAGAAGGGCTGTTTAAGTCTTTCACATCTGGCTGCTCTCTCCCACCCTTTTCCTGTGGGAAGTTCTTCTCTCCCATCTTCAGCCACAGAGAAGGGGAAGAATAGCTGTTTGGGGGACTACACAGCAACCCAAAGGTCAGTGAAATCTTCCTGGGAAAGCTGATTAAAAGTATTACTTTATTCTCAAAAGTGATTTTTAAAAAATTTTGGTCAGTTTTCTGAGTGACAGAGGCATCCTGAAACATGGAAACTGATTTAGGAGAGCTGGAGATTGTGATAAGCAGTAGCTCTAGGATACAGTCTACAACTGCTGAACTGAAACTAAAACGTATAGTGAACATCAAAGTAATAGACTGTTAAGTAATTCAAGACCAGTGCCATTGGTGTAGAATTGCCTTTGGCATTAAAATTAGCTATCTGATTGAAACCTGTAGAGCAGCTCGTGTTTCTCACTATGTGTCTACAGTGCACAACTGGCATGGAGTGTTAAGGTGCCTCCAGACTTTTGGAGAACCAAGTTCACATGTCAGGAAAGATACAACAGCAGAGACACAAAGCTCTATATAAATAGTTACAAGAATCTAGAATCAAAGACTTGTCTGTTAAAAGATAAAATGAGTATCCTTTACACAGAAACATACAAACCTTCACACAGAGGTTTGTTCTCAACTTTTTTTTCAGGAATCCCGGAAGCTAAATGAGACAACACCTGTATCTGGTTATCCAAGCTTTCTTTATAAATCACAGGCAAGGTACTTTCTTCCCTCTAAACTGAAAGTTCGGACTCATCAAGACAGCTGGCTGTCTGAGGATATTAAGTCATACAGACCATGGGTTCTGTTGATGCTGGGAAAGAATAAAGGTTTATCGTTCAGAAGCTATTCTGAGCTTGCAGAACTGATAACAATAACAGTACCCAACAGCACCACTTTTGCAGGACCACATTTAGTTCCAGTTTAAGCCTTAGCATTTCAATTCTGCAGCAACACATTTTAGATTTCTTTCTGCTGCTTCCCATACCAGTCAAGCCTGCATTGGCAGATGCTAATTTTGTGCACAACTCCACTGAGTAACGCATGTGACGCATAAATGCATAAGTAGTGCATACAATTTCTGGACTTAACTAGCACCTCTGCATAGATCAGACTGAAAAACTTGCAGCTATTTCATGTCTTAGAAAGAGTAAAACCCCAAAATTACTACCCCATCTTAATCTAAGCAATTACCTCCTTAACTTCTCTCAGACAAATTAAGGTGTCAATTCGATGCACAGGTCATGTGGAAAAGTAGAAGAGATGACAAGAAGTCAAACCTCACAACTCCATAAGGCACATTTTTTTCTCTAAATGGGCCAAAACTCATGCTGCCAGTTCAGCTTCAGCAGGTCACATAATACTATCTTACTGAGGCAATTCATGTGATTCATTATGGCTAATCAAACCCTAAGTACTTAAGAAAATTCTGATCCCAGAAGAGAGTATGTTGAGCCTACAAACAGAAAATGTTAAGCAGTGGTTAAAGTGTAAGCAACCTGCTGGTAACTGAAACAAAAAGCATGTTTTCTTCAGTGATGAGGATGGGCAAGTTTCTTGGCATGTGTTCCTTCTACTTTTAAAACTTTCGTTGACATGGCCTCAGTTGCTCAGTGCCTGAGACTTGCCATAGGTTGCTGGAGGTATTTGTCAGTTACCTCAGTGTTGTTCCCTGGAAAACAGATGATTGCAGCTCTTCTGCCACTCCCCCTTACACTCCCCTTGGTACACCCCCTTGAAGCCTCAAATGGCAAGCCTGCTTTAGGCAGCTGAGGATCAAGTCCTGCTAGAACTTTTTTCCTACTGGGAAAAGGCAATAATTCATTTTTGACTCTACACAGCCAAGTTCTCTAAAGAAAATAAATCCCCAACTGCTAAAAATTGTCATTCAGTGTTCATGTAAATATTCTTCTAAATCTTCATACTTCTTTTTTGCTTGCAAATGGGTAATTAATTACCTACAGAGATATACTACTTTTCTGTGATTTATTTAAATGCCCTTTTTGGTGTTGTTCAGTCTAATCAAATACAGTAGTTTTTATTTATTAACATGGATTAAAAGTACTTCTTGTCTTTTTTTTTTTTTCTTTGCAAACTTTCCCCCCCTCTGTGTTTGTATTTTAAAAGTTTAAAGGACAATCTATCCTGCATAGTAAAAGTCCTTTGTTATTTAATGGCTAGGTGTATTCCAGGCAGCCAAAACATGAAGCTTGTGTTCTGCTACATAATTCTGTTATAGCCATATCTGCATTAACCTGTTTTCAAGGAAGAATGCCTTAATTTTTACGGCATTTACATTCCTCAAAGAACCACTGTCTGTGATTAACTTTGCCATGAGCTGGGTGGTGAAGAGGGAGGAGGCTAGAGCTTAGCCTCCTTCCCCCAGATCACCAGCCAGCACACCCCACACTTACATGTTTAAACTTCTATGCATTAAGTTTACTATCTGTTCATTAAGTATATTAGTACTATCTCTTCAACATTTCCTCCTGTCAATAGGGGACACAGGACAATAAATACTCAGAATAGAAACAACTAAATAGGAAAACCCAGTGAAAAGCAGGAAGGTGAAAGGAATACATTAAGAGAGGAAAATACTAGAATTTTCAAAATGAGAACACAGTCTTATATTTCAATCGCTTCACTCTGGTAGAAGATGAAGAAAGCGGGAAAGAAAAAGGATGAGTAATTTTTTAACCTTCATTTTGTACACATGATAAAAATTTCCCTGCATTTATCAGCTAAAGAATGTGATGGAGAATGGTCATTTCATATTCATGCAATAACAGCAAATACAGTACAGCAAGCATATGCTGGGTAACTGGAAATTTCACAAAACTAATTTTGTATCACAAATTTGGTCAGACTAATTTATTCTGTTGTGCTTAATTACTTTAGCATCTGACTTCTCACAAGTAATATAGTATATAGAGCACTTAGTAAAACATTTGTGTTTACAAATTTCCAGTTACTCAAAAATTACCCTTCAGTAGTATTCAGAAGATTTTGTGTATCACATATATAATTTCTTGATATGGATTAGAACATTTAGTCAGAACTGTTGTTCTGCACATATGGCAAGGGCAAGGGCAAATAACTTTCTGACTGCCAGTGTTTTGATTGAACAGGTTGCCCTTTAGTCACAGGATTTCTCCGAATAACGGATGTGTATTGTGAAAAAAATCATCGCTGTCCTGCATACCTTGCTGATGTAGCTATTTCTTAGTAGGCTGATGACACTGTACCTGAAATGTTCAGAAAAGGAAAGATGAAAAATTCTAATGAGAATTTAAATGTAAAAGAAGTCCAACCACATGGGAACACAACACAATTGATTAACAGAATTGTCCATGATTATTTTTCTGCAGAGAATAGTTAATTTATAGCCCTAAATTCACTTATGAAGTGCTAAGTCACTGAATAATCACCCCCCAAAATGTGTTTCTGCTCTTCTTATCTTGTCAGATTGGCCCTCTGTATGATCATAGAAGCAAGAGACTCACAGAATGAGAACTCAATCAGAGTTATAGATGTCTGACCTCTTCCAGATTTGCAGTTCTGATAGTGTTTTCCTTTAGAAGCAGAAAGGCAAAACCTAGCCAGCTTAAAGATGGAATTTAAGTCAATTTTGAAAGGAAATAGACAATGTCCTAGTCTCAATAAGGACAGCAAAGGTACTTTTGAGTATTTTCATACAGCAGTCCAGGCAGTGTCCAACTATGCAGTGATAGCAGCAGGGATATCATTCACCTGAACTTATTCTTGCCTATTTCCTGTAGTCATGGAAATATGGACCTCATTGCTGACTCCAAACATACCCAGAAAGACTTGGTAAATTAAGAAAAAATTCTTGGGCATGTTTGATATCAGCACTGAACCTCATGACTAGTTTCTGATCTAGCTGGTTTAAAGCTGGTCTGAATGTTTGTGAGCTGCACCTGCATATTTGACTGTAGGACAGAATCACAGGATAGTTTGGCTTGGATAAATGCATTCCCAGAGAGGCTGCAAAACCAAAAATTGGATCAACTGCTATTTGCTTTAATTACATAATACATTAGTACATACCAAACATTTGAATCAGAGCTGAGACATTTACAAGCTGCTAGCGATAAATTGAAGACTGACAACCTGAATTTGACACCCACAAAAAGGGAACTGTTCCAAAAAGAATCACTTTACTATGGCCGCACAGTCATTAGGAAAGGACTTACTACTGAAGAAAAGGAAAGCTATGGCTGTACAGGACTATCAGAACACCCAGAAACATTGCTGCTGTTTGTGACACTCTGCTACTTTTTATAAAATTAGGGATGGATCTGTCAATTTCAAAGCCGCCACAGTGACTGAGAGAGCAAGGACAGACATTTCAGTTTTTAACAGAGTAACGTGGTATACTTAGAGCTGATATAATACCCCATTAATACTGAATATGAATATTTAATTTCACACTTTACAAGTAGTATTGAGAGAAGAAGACAGGTACATCTAGGATTGCTGAAAATGGTCCAGACCTTCACGGACTTTTGCCTGCATCCTGAACAGAACATGGCCTTAGTCTCTTCAGGAAATTATATAGATGTGGAGTGGGTATAAGCACTGTAGGGTTGGTATGAAACCTCTATGGAAATGTGTTAGCTTAATTTTTTGAGTAATATAAGCTCAGTAACTAGCTTGAACTGAGGATAGTTGGTGATGATATGTGACCACTGGTCTTTTTAAAATATTATCACAAGCAGACTCAAAGGCCTGTTCACAGCAATTTACATAAGGATTTACCTCAGCAGTGAAGTGTTACTTACATGTGATCTGCTGGCAGCACAAGGTTTGGGTATTGCGTAAAAATTCAATGGAAAGTTTTGATCTAAGCAAAAAACCCCAAAAGCCAAACTAAAACAAAACAAAACAGAACAAAAAAAAAAAA
>VZRN01006613.1:931977-948087 GCA_013397935.1 Dasyornis broadbenti | reverse complement strand
AAAAAAAAAACCAACAACAACAACAAAAAAAAACCAACCCAAAAAAACCCAACCAAAACCCAAATCCAAACAAAACAAAAAAACCCCCAAAGTTAAATTTAAATATGTCACATAAACATTCAAAGGTAAGACTTTTTTACACGGGTCAACTGTATCATTTGTTTTGGCATCCATGGAGTAACCCCTGCTTCCTACAGTAGCCTACAGTAGGGATGCATGTGTGTGGGTATATGCATATCTAATGAATGTATTAACACATATATATATACACACACCCCATATATGGTGACAGAACATAATAGAAAAGAGATGAGCAGATCCATAGCCAAAATTTATAAAGGTATGGCCAAGGATTTTATGCATTCGTAGAATCACATAGAATATTCTGAGTTCCCACCGCTGCCTGGAGTTTCCTCACAAAATCCCACCACATGCTCCTGAAAGGTGCCCCAGAAAAATAGATCCAGCAAGCGGCAAAGGGCGTTTGAGAGGCGGCCGGCCCGGGAGGAGCCGCTCCTCCCGCGTCCCAGCGCAAAGCCAGGGCAGGCACCCACCCGCCCCCAGGCTCAGCCGTGTGAAGCTGCGGGGAAGATTGTTTCTGCGGGTGGATCGTTCCTGAACCCCCGTCAGGGCTGTTCGCGTGCACAACATCAAAGCACTCGGGGCAAAGAGAGGTAAGAGAACCCCGTGGTTGCTGGGAATAAGGAGTGGGAGAGGGACGCGGGTGGGACTCCGCTGGTCGCTCCTGCGGAGGTGCAAGGGGTCTGTGACTGCGGGGGCTGCGGAGGTGTCTGTACAGGCTCTGAGACCGCGGGGCCGGGGATGCCCAGCCCCTCTTCCCCTGGGAACACGGCGGGGAACGCGGTCCGGCCCTTTTGGAAAGAACCCCATCCCCGCTGCGCCCCCGCGCCGCTCAGCTGAGCGGAGTGCCCTGCTCCGAAAGGGAGGGGAGAGGGAAGGGCGGGAAGGGGATTGGCGGGCACATGGGAAGGCCGGGCATGGGGGCTCCCTGAGGGAAGGAGCGCCCCGGCTCTGGCTGCCGAGAGAGCCCCGCCGCTGCCACCGCACCACCCGCAGCTGCCGCAGAGAGCCGTGCCCAGGCCGCGTAAGTGGCTCCCCTCTCCCGCCTTTCCTTTCCTCGGGACCAGGTGGGCGAGGGGTTGGAGGAAGCGCCGCTGCCGGAGCCTCTCGGCTGACTCGGACGTGGTGCCGGGGGGTCCCGGGTCTCACGTCCAGCGAGGCGAGCGCCTCTGTTGTGCGGCCGAAGCGGCGCTGATCCCCTCCTCGCTCCGAGGAGTTATTCCTAGAGTCGGCTTCCTCGGGGGGACCTCTGCTGCTTTTTAAAGTCTTCCGTCGGAAGAACGGCGCTGGCATTCCCCTGCTGACCCTGGTGGCCGTGGCGCTAGCGCTGGGCTGCTGCAGCCGGGGAGCGCGGGGGTGGATGTGGCACGAGTGGGTGTCGGGCACAAGGGGAAAGGCACCAGAGGGTTGCTTGGCAGCATGTATAACACCTTGTTCGCTGCTGTTGAGGTAGCATTTGCTGCTACTGTGAAGGTTTGGAGGTGTCGATGAGTGAAACGCCCCTCCTTGGATTTCTGTGGAGGCACTGGTTTTACCTGGAGGTGCTATCCGTGCAGGTGCTACCCACGCAGGGCTTTACTGACGCAAAGCACACAGTCGCAGTGCAGCCCCAGTTCTACAGTGCGTTTTGAGAAGCTGGGGAAATCGCCCTTCAGGGGAGACCCTGAAGTGGGTGCTGGTCCCTAAATGTGCTAAAACAAGTTTAGGAAGCGTAAGATTGCTCCGTTCTGCCAATTTTGCATGTTTAAATATACAAATGTGTTTGGAGTATATGTCACCCAGCATACAATGCTACTGACAGCCGGAGAAAACTAGTCCAGTAAAATAAGCTTAAAATTTAAGGTATCAGAAACAGCAGAACATAATCCTTCTGTTTAAAATATCTGGTATCGGTTGAGATTTGTGATACCATTTGGATGGTAGGGCATTATTGATCTGATGCAGGGTCTGGGTGAATGCCATTAATTTGGCTGAATTATATTAGTTTTGGGGAGACACATGTAGTTTCTGCTGATTTTTATACTGGTGCTTAATACATCGTTCCAGCAGCTTACCTGTGAAAGGAATAGAAGTTTCCTGAAGTTTGGCCTAAGGTGTGAAAGGACTTTCTTCAAGCCTACCCTCTGCTTCAAGTATGTTAATACCCAACATTATTTAAGAAGCTTTGAAACTTTTCTCATTATATTCTTCCTCTAAGAATCAAATATATTTTGAGGCATTCAGATGTTTCAGAGATAGAGGATATAAGACAAGGGATCATGGTATATGGAACTTGTATATGTTGAAACAAGCCGATGGTAGTTTGTTTATGCTAGAAAGACAAAACATATTCTATAAAAAGTTCCTGTAGACACTGTGCAGACTCAGTGCACAGTGGGTCTTGGATTAGAATTTAGATTACACACTGTGGAAAATGTTTTGAGTTCTGGTTTGTGTTACCTAATGGCATTAAAACATTGGCAGTAAAAATAGACATCAAGCCTATACAAAAGCTAAGTTTGTTTTCACTGACATCTATAATGTGCTACATACTCAGACTGAGAAAGACAGGGTGCCTGCCTGCCCTGCCCCTGTTAGCAGATCTCCATTGCTGCAGTTGATTCCATTTGACTTTACCCCTGTCCACACAATTCTTAGAAACCTCACTGAGTTCCGATACAAATTAGCACAGAAATAAGACAACCCCATAGACTCATAAGAGACCATATTGATATCTTACGAAAAGTGCAGTGATGTTTTTTATGAATGGCATGCATTTTTACTCTTCTGCCACATGTTGGGATGAAAATTGTTCATGCATGGAGTAATCTTCTCTCTAAATGATGGTACTGAAATGCAACTTTGATTCTTCAGATGTGGATGAATACTGGCACTTTGTGAAGTTTTAATGCAATGAAGTTTTGATCCTCGTAGGTCAACTGACAGGGCTGTTGGAAGCAAGCAGCTGAGCTTTTGGAAAAAGATAAATGTGTCCTCCTTTCTGCTGGGAAAAGCATTTGTATAAGTGATCTGCCACTACAACTCCAGTGAGAGTTATAAAGGGTACTAGTAAAAGTGGCTTCTGGGACTCCTAAGTTTAGTCATTGCTGACAATCATCCAAGATCCACAGTATTATCTTGCCAGATCCCAAAATTGTAATTTATCAGACTGGACATACTCCAACGGAAAAATAATTTAGAAATGCCTTGAATGTCATTGTCTTCACGAGTTCCTGTATAGGATTGCATATGTGTAGAATGAGCGATCTCAGAATGGATGTATGATACTGATGGGAAATGTATTGCATGTGACTGACCACAGGATAAGCTTAGGGCATCTTGTTCTACACACATTTGGAGAAGAAATTACCTTGAATAAAGCATTCTGGTTGCAAAATGATTGTTTCAGGTCTCTTAATGCCAATATACGGTCTGCAGCAATTACATACATGAATATCACTCTTTCTCACTTGACCATGAGCTGAACCCCTGTAGAAATGAGGTTGGGCAGGTTGTGACAGTCTAAAAATTTGATAGTTTAATGGCTGGTGTTGAGCCTGTGTTTATTGAGTGTAACTAGCAGAAAGGTGCTACTGGAATAGTATACACAGATAATTGTCATATCTATCCTTCCTTTACTGTGGCTGTAAAGATTCTGTCCTAGACTACATATTCTCCCATGTATGTGTGATGGTTGTGAATATATGTAAGCAGTACCACAGTATCTGTTGTTAAGCAGAATTAAGCAACAAACTGGAGTAGAATATTTTATGGTTAAACTTAATAACAAAGGTCCTCAGAAATAAAGTGTATCTCCATTCACATATTGTAATGTTAACAGAATCCCAAAGACAGATGGAGCCTCTCAAAATGTTGCCCAGAGAGCAATGAACTTTTGAATGGTGTGGAATAGTAACACCACAGCTCTGATGACAGCTATCTACTCTAGTTTGGGTTATGGCTTCTTCGAAACATTATCTAAAACTAATTTACATAAAAATCCCAGCCATAGGATGAATTTCACAACACTTAATTTGGAAGGGTACAGTCTCTCTGAATGGCTGCATGTATCTGACAAGTAGAAGTAAACCAGCCACACAGGAAAAAAATAGGGGATACAATCACATATAAACCATCACATTATCATCATGCTTGTTTACTGGCTCTGGTTCTTTCATTTCACTTTCGCTATTATCTTTTCCCAGCACACCCAGTAGTTAATGTAGGTGACCCATAAAGACCTCCATGCAGTTGCTAGAGAAAGGTGGGTTTTGGTGCCCTCAGTTCTTGTGGCAATTCATCAGAAATGCAGTGGAGTGCACACATCTGCTGTCTCTGATAAGTAATCAAAATAGGCAGAGTCAGTGTTGGTGATTCAATGTTGTGCTGTAGTTCCCTGTATCACTAATAGCAGGGTAGTTTTGCCTCTTTGTGATGGAAACATCAGTTTTCAGAGTTTTCCTACATAGCTGTTCTCACTAAATGACCTCATTTCTGAAAATTACTTTGTCAGATGTACTATCAGAAAGGGATGATTACAATAATCGCATTTACTGATTACTGGAATTTTTGTGAATTTCTCTGTTGTAGCAACATAACAAAATGTAGAAAAGTGTCAACTGACAAAATTCAAATAAATAAGCTTTCTTCTGCAGGTAACTTAACTAGGAAACATTTGTCAGGTGAGATTGGACTGAAGAAAAAGACAAACTGTTCCAAGTAATTTTGCCAGATTTTTCTTCCATCATCTAGATTTAATATACAAATTCACTTCACCTGTGTTTTTGCTTTCCAGAATATTTTTTTTGAGAAATACATGGGATAAATTTATTTTTGCTTTAAAGAACATTATGCTTTAGGTGGCATTTTTAGGGGAAGGGAGTTGGATTCAGTGCAATCTAATCTTCATTTCCCTTACTGTAAAAACTGAATGATGTGGATAAGCTGTTCTATAGCTCTGTGAATTCATGTAGCTGGTCTCTGCTCCTTGCCCATTTTGTTGGAGGTTAGTTAGTTCTTTGCCTGGAGTTGGATTGCAAGCTGCTTGATAACATGGAAAAGCAACTGTGCTTATTTTATTTTGTGCAGTATCATGTGCATTGTGGTTATGGACTAAATAATAATTGAAATGGAATTTGGAAGGGATTATTATTGTCCTTTTTCAGTTTGCTTAGATTGAGAAACATCTCCATATTATTTAACGAAATTGTAATATTTGGATATCGTGAAGATACCTGATTACTCCCATGAGGACCAAAATTAATTCCTCTTAATACACCGTTTATGAATGATTTGGTGTAACGTTGATTTTATTTTGCCCTTGAATGTTTTTGGACTATCATGCTGTTGAGGGAAAACAATGGGATGTAACTTGACATGAAATACTTTCAGCACTGTGAATTAGATGAAAATCTTGTGGATATATAGAATTAGCATGCATGTGTGATTCTTTTCAAAGGTACAGTGCTCAGTGTGCTCTCTGGAAATAGTAGTTTAGATGACTAGGCAGTATGTTTGATCCTTGTAATGATGGTCTAACTTTAAGGTTTGAAGTAGTGGTAAGCATTTGAGTGCAATTGGTTGCAGAATTTAGTCGCTCTGTTCCTGATGCAAGGATTTGAAGAGAGAGAACTTTTAAGGGTAGTATACTGAAGAAGTGTCACGAAACATCAGGTTTGTTATGTGCAATAAAATGTACATAGTAATTTATATGTTCTATGGTGGCTGTTTTTCCTCAGCAATATGTTTTCAGAAAATCTCCATGCCTTACCTCTATGCACTGCTAACCAACCTCTTTCTTTACAAAGACTCAAAGTGGGGCCCTGGGCACTTTCTGATAAGTGAGAGACTCTTCTACAGGCATAACAAAGTCTCATCCTGAGCGAAGAGGGAAGTCCTGAGCTGGATGGAGGTTTCCTTCAGGCCTGTTTGTAGAAGGTGAATCCTACACCTATGAATTCAGGTTTATTTTTGAAAATACTTTTCAATGAGGCACTAGGTAAATTGTTATGCTGACAAACTAGTAAGAAAAAAATTGCAGTTATCGAGATCAGTAAAAAGATTCTATATTAAAAATTCAGATATATGAATTACAAAGAAGTACACAGTGCTTGGTTAGAAATACTATGAAATTTGCAATTACAATATTCACTGTCAGATGGAGAAGTCCAGAGAAATAGAAATTAGTGTTTCTTAAAACATCATCTATGGGGAGACTTGCTATTGTGTCTAATAGACCTACTTTGATGTTTTCATTGTTTTAAGGTAGCCTGTGTACCTACCCTTGTCATCCTTTGACATGTATCTTATCCTTTCTGTTGGTTTTATTCAGTGCCCCAAATCCAAATTGGCCTGAATAGTTACTATAAAAAAAGATTAAAATATCTCCCAAGGAAGCCTCAAAGGTGAGTTGCTGTTCCTCATATTCTCATAGTGCTGTTTTTGCTGTTTCCCAGCTTCTTTTCAGTGCAGTAGAGACTGCTATACTTCATGTTTACATCGGTTTGTAGAGAATAACTTCATGGTTTTGTGCTCAGGGAAATATATGGTTGGTGCCACACGACATCAAGGAAAATAATGAGAGAGACCATTGTATTTGAAACATCCCTTGGAGCGTATGGAGGTGGAGTAGTGGCAAACTTGTGTTATGCCGCTTACATGAGAAAAAAGGATTCTCTGAGGTTGTGTGTGGTAGTTTGTAGCTGAAGATGAGATGCTGCATAGAGAAGCAATGGTGTCTCACAAGATGTTTGCTCCTGAGACTTTGAACAGGTTTGTTTAAGACAAATCTGTGGTAGATCCAGATCACCTGAGAGCTTTAGGTTTTCAGTCACATTTTGCTTAAATTCTTGTGCTGCATAGAGCTTAGGTTATGAACCATATCAAGTCTGTGTTGTTCTCTGACTTGCAGGAAAATTAAACATTGTAAGTAAAGCACTGTATGCTGGCTTGCTTACATATTCTCAGAACACTATGAAGAAGACCTTACTTTGTGGTCTTTGGTTTTACTCTTGTTGACCTGCTATCAGAAATTTCCTTGACAATAAAATAAATAGGTTAGAACAATCCCATGGTGGACACCAAAATTATTTAAATCCATACTTTGGACACCAAAATTATTTAAATCCATACTTTAGACACCAAAATTATTTAAATGCATACTTCTGCAAGAATTACTTTTTCATAAGTATGTTTTATATGGAAAGTGTTTTGACTTCACAAGTGATGTGATCTCTTTTTCTTTAATAAGTATATTTTACTATCTAAAAACAATGCAGAGTTATAAATTGCTTGCCTAATTAGCAGCAATAATTATTTTATTTTGCTGAAGAGCATGACAGTCATATCAGAGCTTGAGTTCATGGATGCTCTAGGCCAAGATCATCATGCAGACTAATCTGTGATCTTCCACTGCCCTCCCAAAACACACACACTCTCAAAAATCATGCATTTGGTTTTTACAGCTTATTTTTATTGTAGATTTGCCAATTACAATATGATACTTATATATTACTTTCCTACCAGTCTTGTTTTTTGTTCATTTCTCCACGTCTGCTTAGTTTTTCCTGCTCTCTTTTGAATGCCCAACCTCTGAAATGGTATAATCTTTTTCTGGGAATTATGTCAACCAGCTATTGCTGAGATTCCTTTGGAGTCAAAATACTCTGATTTTTAAGGCAAGTGCAATAAGTTTTCAGGAGTTAAAAAGTAGATGTTCAGGTATCATTTGGAGAAATCCCATTTATCCCAAGAAAAATTCAACTTTCATCATCATGGTACAGCCTGATACTGAAAAATATAATGTGGTAGCAAATTATCATTTGCTATGAGGTGTTCTGGTAGAATGAATGTCTTAGAGCAATGAGGGATTCATTGTGTGGATTTTGCATGGTAGAGAGAGAAGAAATGAAGAGGGGAAAATCAGCCCTGTAATGTACTTTCTCTAAGTGAAGGAAATCTGTTCTAATTGTCTCAACATTTATTCCTTTAGTGGAACAGTGCTTCTTATTACCAAATCCAGAATTTTTTTCAGTCTTGCATGCAATGTCTAGCTATTAGAAATATTTTATTAGACTGTTTTAATTTATTTTTCAATTTATGCATGTGTCTGATTCTGAGGCAATTAGTTTCAACATCACACTTAATAACCCCATTCTAATTGTCGCAGTTACATACTTTTATAAACCTTTCTGCAATTTTACAGTACTCGACAAAGCCTTTTGTGGGGTTTAATTGCCTATATACTCCACTTCATTAGCTGTCTAAGCAAATAATTTTAGATTTGTAGTAAATAAGAGGGTTTTTTTCCTATTTGAAAGTTTTTCTGTCCTATGTGGTAACAGATGGGTTGCACTTAGTTCAATGAACCAGATGCTAAATGAGCAGAATTTGCAGTAAAATGCTGTTTATATTGCATTTTTATTCACACACCATAAATTAAGTCAGCTTTCTGATTATGTAAGTGAATGTTTACACTCTTTCATTGAACTTAATTAAAATGTATCCACTATGCTCTGTGAAAGTAGTTTTCCTGGCCTGGATATGGTCACAGGTACAATTTGTACATTTCTTTCTGAAGCTGTGTCAGCATAAAGAACTCTTATGTTGTGCTCTAGGCTGCTCTATCTCTTGTTCCTGCTCCTGTAACCATCCCTCTCCGCCTGCACACCTGTTTGTGGTACTGTGCAATGAGCTGGATTAGGAAACATCATGTTTTTTTTTTCCTTGGGATACTTTTGTTTGACGATCAGTTCCCTATTCCAGTTGGAATGGCCATACACATGTCTGTGCAGCCACAAGTAAGGAACAGAGAGAGAAAAGAGAAGAGACTGAGTAGTCTGAGCTGCTTCAATTGTACTGCCATTGGAAGAAACTATTTAATGTGCTCCACATAGCTGTAAAACATACCATAGTTTCTCTTATGCCCTCTGATTTTTGTCTTCCCTTCCTTTTAGACCATCTTTGTCACTGGAGAAAGCATTAGTTGAAAAACTTTGACCGTGACTGTGGTATCCCTCAAACCTTTGAAGTAAGTTTTGGCATTTAGCATCATTCTTTCCCTGCAACAAAGGAAATCCTGTAGAGTTCAGTTCCATAGTTTCATTCCTTTGGACTGGAGCTAAAGAAAGTAATAACTTCTCAAACAAGAAGATATCATTTACCAAGTGCATTTTTAGTGAGGCTCTTTAAGACTGGCTTGATAATTGACTTGTATATGAAACAGTTTCGAATGAAGGATTTTAGATAGTTCCTACTTTTAATCTGTTACATCTTTACTATAACTGTAGTTCCTCTATTGCATATTTGACCTGATTCTGATCTCTGTTTGGCGTTATAAATATTGAATATTTCCATAGGAACTAGTGAAATTACCAAAGTTTCAAATATCTTTCTTCCCTCCCCATCCCAAACTCTATCTCAACTCTAATTTGCATTTATTAGTAGACTATTATAAGGTATCAGAATTTATTTTAAAAAGTTTTTCTTCAAAATTATTTTCTTGTGCTTTTTCATGAAAACAGGCAATATTTCAGCATATTTGTCCAAACAAATGTGTTATGATTGGTACAAATTATTCCTGTAGAAGACAGTGAGTGGGATAAGTATCTTCCTTAATCTACTTTTGATTGAGGATCAGTTCTGTATTCCAGTTGGAATGACCACACACATGGCTGTGCAGCCACAAGTAAGGAACGGACACAGAGGAGAGAAGATACGGAATAGTCTGAGCCTAGAAGAACACTGAAATACAGTATTTTAGCTTGGCTGAAACCTAGTTAATAGAACTGTGGGTTTCAGTTTCCATATGCTTTCTAAGGATTTGATAACAAATATTGCAGATAGCACACAGTTAGACAATGAGCTGGCTTAATTGCAGCTGTTTGCAAATGGCAGAAAGGCAGCAGAAAAACAGAATGATGTGAATGTTGCTCACAGTGTTCCCTGGAGGGACAGCTTGGGGTGGCTGGAAAGAAACCTGGAACTGTAAGCAAAGAAGCTCTCCTGGTACTTTGATTCCTTCTATGTTCAGGGAAACAGGACTCTGGAAACACACAGCAGGGCATGTGACATATGTGACTCTGAATTTCATCACCTCGCTGGAGGAGACTACAAACCCTTAAAAACATCAGATAAGTTGAAAGGGAAAGTTGGAGCTGTTGGAGACACGCTTCCAAGTGCTATATTTAGAATCTTCTTTGATAGTAAACACCCCCTTGAAAACCCATCCAAAGGCCGAAGGAAGATCTGAAACAGTGGTATAAAGCAACTTTATTCACAATGCTACTTCTGTGGTGTTCTCATGAGCAACTAGCATGGCTGCTGGCTTGAGTGTGGAGAACTTTTGCATTTCTCTTAGCAAACTTAGACAGCAGGGTTTCAGAAACAACAACAAATAAGCCTCCACAAAACTAACCTGGGAAATAAATCTGTGAGTTGCATAGGCAATAGAAGTTGTTTCCTGGGATATGGAATTGGATCAGACAGGGAACTTGCATAAGGCTGAATATTTTACTGTGGATTTCTACTCTGGAGGCCTGAGAAGGGAAGGTTTGGATTGCCCCATCAGAAATACTGCAGTCCTTGACATGAGCATTTTTTGTGGCTGATACAGTTCTGCTGAAATATATTTGGTTTGGTTCAGTATTGCTGATAAATTGGGTAAATTACTGGGCAGAAGAGAAAGATAAAATTCTGAGCCCAGCCTCTGAGGTAGGAGCCATTAGAAGAGACACCTTTTCTTGCCTGAAGAGGCAAAGCTTGAAATCGTAACAGCCTTCAAGAAATGGAGAAGTGGGATACGCTTCAGACCAAGAAGAGAGAAATGATAGAGTTAAAATCCCACTCAAGGTTGTAAAATGTGAAACAGTATGTACCGTATATTCAAACTGGTGTTTTGGAATATGATCCCACACCAGGCTGCACAGTGAGGAATGGCGGTTTATGTGTGTCTTCAGGCTTGTACAGTGTACCAGCTTGCTTTTGGATAGTGGGAAGAAGGCACTGCCTGTAGGCCTGCCACAGCCCTTTTGTTATACTGAGGCAGATACTGTGTACTAAAAAGACATACACTAACCCCTGTGAACTAGGTGGACAGTTACCAATATGAAATTTAAAATTGAAGGGAAAGGGAAGAAGTTTACTTTGTATGGATTTAGATATATGAGCCCTAGAATTCAGCAGTACCTCCTACTTGAATTCCAAGTTCAAGTATTAAGACCACCTCAGCGTGTGGTGGGGATGAGCTTTCATAATGGTCTTCTCCAGAAACTGTGGAAAACGAAAACTAAAATAAGAAGGTAAATTAAGCCCTCCTATACAAATGCAGCCTCTGTAGGTTGCTGTCCTTGTCTTTCTTAGCTGCTTTTTGTTACAGTTCGCCCTGAAATAAGAGTATGCACACTGAAAATAAGGCATGCTGAAATAGAACTTAGGCTGTATTTTCTTATAAATAAAGCAGAACTAACAGTGTCTGTGTTATTTCTGTAGTATCCTTAACATGCATTTTATATTTCTGATCAAGTTACTTGGAGTCAGAGGTTCATTTGGCCTTCCCATCACTGAATGCCACATCAGGGTGCAGGGTGTGATGTCAGTATTCAATTCATTACACAGAACCTGGAATGGAATAAGATTTAAAGTAACTTTTGTTACCGTTATTCTCTAAATATCTCTATTTCCTTAAGATGTACCAGTAATCCTGTGTACTGAACAACTGAATTGTCCAAGTTTACTTAAAATGGATTTGTCTTTTTGCACATGTTTCTACCAGTGATGGGATCAGATTTTACGCATTGTTATGAGTCATTTATCATCAGCATTGCTGCAGTGTTACATTCTTGAGCTCAGTCTTGCCATTCAGACTGTTGTGGCCTTCCTGGAGAATAATCTTGTCCTTACTTAGTGCTATGGTTGCACCAAAAAGAGTTGAAATATTTTAAGTCTTGCCTACAGTAGTTAGTTAATCCTTCTCCATATGTACCCTGCAGCAGTGCTGGTACAAGAACTTGTGCAGCTCTGTAGTAAATTGTATCAGGAAATTAATCTGGTTCAAAACTGACTTAGTACCTATCTAGTGTTACTGTGGCTCCATTCCCCAGTTTAATTCTCTTTTTGCAGCCACAGAAATGTTTATGTTGGCCCAAGGGAAGAATGCAGGAATGAGCATCCTGTTAGGGTACATCAATTACTTTGGTGGAAATGCTGGCTGGAGGTTTTAGTTCCAACTAAATATAGTGCTATAATAAATATAATGCTGTAATAAATATAATGCTAATAATATAATGCTATAGCTGCTGATGAAGCAATGGCAGCACAAAGCTTAGCTCTCTGATAAACACCTTTATATTCAAGTGGGTTGCAGACCAGCCTGCAACTTTTGCAGCTGAGCATTCACTATTACCTGTGTGCAGTGGCAGTCTACTTCAGCAACTGTTGCAGCTCTGCAGGAATGAAGCTGTAGAGGAAAACTTCTGATCCTGTGGATTCACTGACTACACCACTTATGTTTTGCTATGTGTGGGAGAACTGGAAGGACTTCAGGTTAGTTTTTGTCTGGTCCCACAGACTGAATTTCCGTTACCAGTTGGAGTGTACTTGGTGCTGTTTTGGCATACATATCCAAATTCCCTTTCATAGAAAAGGATATCTCAGGATTGCTCCATGGGCTGAACCAAGGCACTGTGAATTATCTGGATGACAGGGAAAATATCTTTGAAAATATGCATCTGACTTGAGCAAAAATGCCAGTGTAAACATACCAAGGGTGACTCGGCTCTGCCTGTAGATGCTGCAGTCAGGCTGTTGTGCTGTAGTATCAGTGGGGTTTCCGTTGTTGTACATGACTCTCCCATTCTTTCTGATTCCAGGTAAAAACTTGTTTTGGTGATAGTTCAGCAGCTAGTCCCACTGTTACTCTCCAAGCTCTGAGACTGATGCATTCATTCACTCTTTGTTGGTGGTAATGGTAAAAAAAAGAGGTATTTTCTAGCACATTTTATCACCCATCTCTATCTACCTTAGCAATAGTCCATGAAAATTGAGCTAAGTATGACAACATGAAGTCTCAATCAAATAAAAGGTTTTTGGTTGAACTGTTTTTGCTGTGCACATATGTTCTCATGAAATGTAGTACCCAAAGAAGGGAATTTCTTATTCCAGACTGACTGTGGATCATAGAATACCAGTTTGGAAGAGACCTCAAGGATCGTCTGGTCCAACCTTTCCTGACAAAAGCACAGTCTAAACAAGATGGCCCAGCACCCTATCCAGCTGAAACTTAGCAGTGTCCAACACTGGGGAATCCACCACTTTCCTGGGAAAATTATTCCAATGGCTGAATATTCTTGTGAAAATTTTTTCCGCTGTGTCTAACTGAAATCTCCCTGGGAATAACTTGTACCCCTTACCCCTTGTCTTGGCCATGTGACTCCATGTAGAAGGGGAGTATCCATCTCTATGAAGCTTTGCCAAAAAGAGGGAAGTGTAAAGACAGTGCCTGCAAGTGTTGCATTTGCTGTGCAATGGAAAATGTTGAACCTGAATAATCTAAAAAGCACCAACAAAAGAAACCTGGATGTGTGTTTGGCAGATGAACTGTACCAACTGTTTCCATTCCTGTTCGAAGGTATTAGCGGCAATAGCTACACTGGAGCTTCTTGCTATTTTGATAGTCAAGCATATTCATTGTGCATCTGCAGAATGACAGATGAACCCACCAGCACATACACATTTCGTTGTTTATCTCCACTTTTCTCATACTATTGATTTTTCTTAGATTAAACTCTCTTGATTCTGAACTAAGTATTCCTGCAGTATGAATAATTGCAGAGATATTTTTTATCTTAGCACAGTTGAAAAGTTTCTTGTTTCACTAACTGGGGCTCAAAGTATATTTATAGAGAGAATTGTGCCATGTGGCTACAATCTAGTAAATTTGAGTGCTTTTATTACAAAGCCCTAATTTTAACGGGATTTGAGTCTTTTTGGTTATGCATAAATTTGAATTTCTGGATCAAGGATGAAGAATTGAGTATTTTCTTTTACTTTTTTAAAGAAATAAATGCTGACTCTTCCTTTTCCTCCTGTTCTGGAGCTTAAATGTCTTGGCAGCAGTGTTTGAACAATTTCTAGTTAAGCCAGTTTTGGAAAATAGTTTGGCAGGCCAGAGTGGAGTAAGGCCAAAGTATGTTAGAGGTAAGTTTTAAAACTTAATGGTAAACTAAAATTATAGCTATAGTGAGAGAGAGTGATGTGCAGCTCAAATACAATATTTAGCTCTTTCTTTGCCTCCTTTTTTTTTCTTTCTCCAGTTAGTCACTCTGTGCTAGATAGCTAGAAACTGTGTTGAAACTTCTCATGGGTCCTACATTTCTTCTGCCTGAGCCTCATTCAGTGTAGACAGGAGATGACATAGTTAAGTAGTTCTTTGAAAAGTAGCTTATTTTTCATGTCATACTATCATTAGGTAAAATTTCACATACCTTAAAAATTAAATTGTGTGGAGTCTATAGTACTGCAGATAACTGATCTTTTTCTGTGCTGTGTCATTTCTTGCAAAATAGTTGAATCAAAGGCTGTTCCCATTTCCCTTGATACCTTCCAGTGTTGTACAAACACAGCTAGTTTCAAATGCTTTGGTTTATCTGGTGTTGACTTTAGAAGTACAATTTGCAATATGACAGGATGACTGCAGGATATTCTTTTTAAAGTTTGTATAAAATTGATTGTGCATCTTTTTTTCCCACAGTGAAAATGTCTAGACTCTTCAGAATCTTTGTAAAGCTGTTATCCAGACAAATTAGTTCCATGAATTTGAGTCACATCAACCTCAAGAATTATCCAAATAAACGGGGTCACCAAGTCATTTTACTCTTAGCTATAATACAGAGCTCTGCTCATAATCTGTAAAGCTGAAAGAACAGAAAATTACTTATCAGTTACAGCCCAACTTTTTTTTCTTCCTCTTCCTCTTTTTTCCTTTTTTCTTTTTTCTTCCTTTTTTAACGGGAAGATTTTCTGTTTATTTAAGTGTTAAAAATTTCCCATCAGAGTGGGCATTCTGTTGCACAATAATTTTGGCTGTCTCTGGGCATTGCTAAATTGTTTTAAGCAGAGATGTCATAAGGAATAATTTGTGGCTAAAATCTGATTCTAAGCCTAAAAGTAGGAGTCCGTGTAATACGCAGTTATAGTCTTAGGGAGATGTTCAATTCATTTTGGGGAAGTAGAAATGTTGTACTCTTAATGGTCAGTAGCTTCTTTTTGATCTTTTATACCGTTCCAAAATTCGTACCAATGCCAAAAATTAACTCCTTCTCACCCATGACTTCTCATCTGGTTTTGATTGCACTTTCCAAATAGCCTTTGATCCAGCATGTACTTGTTACTTGTGCTTTCTTTGTGTGCCATATGCTCAGTTTGACAAATTTTGAACAAAGAAATCCTCTGAACACTACTCACATTCACTTAGAGTCCATCTCCTCACTTTTACACAAGCAAGGAGAATGAATGTGCTTTGTTTTGCTTCCAAGCAGTTAAAACTGTGAACATTATTTCGTTTGGTCTTTTGTCCTCTGTGGAAGAAAGGGGAGAAGAAAAGAAGCAATATGAATAAATGGAATTAAGCTAAGTTTAGGAAGAGCCAGACTCATAGTTTTAATAATTTCTCCAGCTGAATGATATTTTCATGCTCTGTTTATGTGTTGTCTTTGAAGAGAATGTGTTAGTAGAACATAACTTTAACCATATGAAATAGCTTTCTGAGAGGTTTGGTTTTTTCAGAGTTGGCATTACAGAATTACAAACAAGTAGAATGTAAGGAAATATGAAATTACTTTAATTCTTGAAGAAGTCATGGCATATCATCACATCATTTATCCCAGTGTATATTTTATAGTGATAGGCATGAAATGGTAAAGTATCTGCTTTCTCAGATGCATTTTCTGCTCTTTTGGTTGATTTATGTCTAGGTCATGACAACATTTCTAATGTCACACAGTCATGCCACTATCACAACAGAGAGCAGTTATAAATTAAAAAAAAAAAAAAAAA